>CAJVSB020000037.1:0-96888 GCA_911865555.2 Thlaspi arvense
TTAATAGTAGAGCGAAACTATGATGGTGTTGAAGAACATTAATATGGTGACTGTAAGCCGTCTATGTTTGCTTTCAAAGTTTGACTTTTGGACCTCTTAAACATTGTGCTCCACTTTCAAATAAAAAATTGACATAGCTCAAAGCTTCATATTGAATAACTGCTTGAAGTGGAGGTTTACAAGAGATATCAAACATTCTCTATAAAACTGAACCTTTTTTTACTTCCTGTCTAAACATTGTACTAAACTTGTTATTTTAATTTTAGTAAGCATTTGGAAGAACTAAATAAGTTGAATGTCATAGATATTGAAAGAATTCACCAAGAGTAATTTCCAAACCGTCTAGGGATCATGTAAGTATCAACAAATAAGATTGGTATGTCTCCAGTTTTTTTTTTTTTTTTTTTGGGAAACTAGTTATAACATGTACTGTAACTTGTTTTTACCAAATGAATAATTTATACCACCAACACCCTGAAGAGGTTTCAAAGAATTATGGGCCTATCAATTGTCCCTCAATCATACCTAATGAAATACTACTCTAGTTGCATTGTTAACTAGATTCGCTCCATGCAAAAGATAAAGATGATCGCTGAATGACACAAAACAGTGGGTTGGTAGTGGAAGGGGAACATGATAGCAAAATGATAGAGTTTTATGGCTTCTTGACTGGAGTAGTAGAGATGAAATATCTTCATGGGTGTAAAGTGGTTTTATTACAGTGTGAATGGTATAATACTAGTAGCCAAAGAACTATACAGAGGGATAAGCATTTTTTAAGTATAGATATCAGGTCTTGTTGGTATCAACTTGACCCATTTGTGTTGCCAAACCAAGTGCAACAAGTTTTCTATGTCAATGACACAAAATTGGGTGATAATTGGTGAATTGTGCAACGTGTGCAGCATAGGCATCTATGGGATCTTGTGGAAAATGAAGGCATATCAGTGGAAGAAATCACTGATGTTGAAGAAGGTAACACATAATCAATATTGTGATGATGAATAGATCTTATTTGAAATATATAATTGTTGTGTGTTTTTTTTTGTGATAATTAATGACAACCTACTATGGAAATTGATGTAACAAAAGCTATAGTTTACTTGATTTTTTGCTTGTCAACGAAATTGTTATATAGATTTTTGTTATTATTAATACTTGATTTTTTGTTTTATAATTACTTGATTTTTTGTTGTATAGCTATCTGTTTTCTTTTTTGATATTGTTAAGACACTAACAAGATTAAATTATTGTGGAAATGTGCAGAATTATGCTGCCAAAGAAAGTCAAGTTAAATCACCCTATCCAAAGGATGGTAACAGTCCTAAAAAGTCATCACCGAATCCAAAACTCAGAATAGCTCATTGTCCTTTGACTAGGGAACACAGGGATCACCTCATCCCATAAAGAAGCCTTAAGAAAAAAACTATAGATCATCGCCCAATGACTAAGAGTACCCAGGGATCACCTCACCCTGCAGAAAAGCCTCAAGAAAAGCCCATAAATTATCATCCTTCGACAAGGAGTACCTAGGGATCACCTCAACCTGTAGAGAAGCTCAAGAAAAGTCCTCCACGCAAAAGCAAAAAGAAGTTATCCATCCTCTAACACTAGGAATCACCACATAAGGTTAAGACTTAGGATCAACTCAACCTAAAGAGGTAATATCCCATCGGCCTATTACTAGGAGTCATCTTCCAAACCTCCCTTCATCATATGCATCATTGCCCTCTTTGGAGACTTCAAATGTAAGGACTGTAGATGTTCCACGCATGTCAAGCTCTATAGATGGAGCAATATCATGGCGGAGGCTCCTGTGGGTGAACTGGATTCTATGGACCAAGATTAGCAGAGAGTGGATAATGCAGATG
Source organism: Thlaspi arvense (assembly GCA_911865555.2). Lineage (NCBI taxonomy): Eukaryota > Viridiplantae > Streptophyta > Magnoliopsida > Brassicales > Brassicaceae > Thlaspi > Thlaspi arvense. The sequence continues at coordinate 1,872 of CAJVSB020000037.1, forward strand.
TTCCTCAAGCTTCAGCTGATACTATAAGGGCATCACCTTTGACAGAGCTTGCAGATGGGCAAGATGCAGATCTTCCATCAGTGGAGACAATGTAGGAAGTAATTATGCTATGTTTCATGTATTGTGAAAATATATTTGCTGCATATGTTTTATAATACTTTTATTTTTGTGAATTGACAAATTACACCTTAGATATTTAGAAGAGGAGAGGTCTTGGCCAAGCTATGGGATGTCAATAGAGAGTGCTATTTCCATGAATGTAAGTTTAAATGCCACATGTCTTCTAAAACATGGATACCTTATCCGAAATTTTAATTTACTACACTATGGCGAATCTGAACTTTGCCTTGTAAACCAAAAAAAGTCTAAGAAATCCCTATATTGTTTGGTTTATTATCAATTTTTCAATTGCTGCACAATGTTTATGATTATGGTTGACTTACTATACTATTGGTAGGGGGAAATTGTTAGAAATTGAGTTCCCTGAAGGTTTTAAAAAGCCAATAAATTTGCCAAAGAATTGGCAACTGGAATTGGAATCATTGTTAGGCATACAACAGATCTTGATTATGTGTTGCCGTCGAAAAGTGTTCCCAAGTCTGTCAAACTTGCTGCATATGGTGGACTAGATATAAGTTATACTTACACATTACACTTGTTTGGTGTGTTAGACAATAAAACAACTACTACTAAATTTTCAGCATTTAATTTATACTATTTCTAGACATGGTTTGATATTAAGGGATGGGGCACTAATCTAGTGGTAAAGTGCTACATAGAAGATATGCTTTATGAAAGCTATAGACAGTGGAACGGTAGACTGAGCTCAGAGTACAAACACTTGGTGGAAGCAGAAGTGGATCCCAGGACTAGTAGTCCATTTGATTCGATGCTACTCCAAAAATGCATGTCCTGTGTGATCACTTCGAAAGTTCTAGCTTTCAGGTTTTATTTGGTTTATTTTGAAGTTTCTTGTATTGTGCTAGGATCTTATAATTCTACTAAAGTGTGTCTTCTAATTATTACTAACTACAAAACACTTAGAAGAAATCCAATCAGCACTACCATATGTATCAATCACTAGAATGTAGCCTTTCTTTTTTATTTTTGCTAACTGTTGACAATATTTAACTGCTGCACAATTAGAAGGCTACTTTTTCTGTGTAGTGGAGTACACTACATATATTTTAAAATTTATTGACACTAGTTAAGCTTGGAAGTTTTATGGTCTAATCCAGTGTTCTAGGTACAAAACCATTTTACTAATTTGTATTTTTGTCCAACAAATAACATACTATTTTTTCATTTGTTTCTCTAACTTAGCATTTTTCCTTGCTTAGGTTTCATTTATTAAAAGAATATTATATGCTTGAAAATCAAATATTACATCCTCTCTGCATTTTCAAGAGTTGCCTACTATTAGGCCTAACAGCAGAAATTTTTATAGCAGTTGTTAAAACAACAAATAACATGTAGTAATTTAAACATGACTAGATTTTTCATATGGAATCTCTGTTTGCTCATGCACCATCTTATGTAGTTTTGCAACTTGTCAAAACAGTCATGTTAACCTTATGTAGTTTTGTAACCTGTCAAATTTTCTCTTCACCATCTTATGCAGTTTTGCAACCTGTCAAATTTGCAATTCTTAGCCTTCAGATATAACTGCATCCTTAAGAGGCTAGGCATATGTGCATTCTAACACTGGAATAATTATTTTTTATGTGAAGCCATATTGAATTTAGCAATAGATATATTTCAAAACCATTGTTATTGTTTTCTTACTGAAGTTATAAAAATATTACACTAAATTTTCAAAATTATTTGAAACTACCACTTAAATTATCTTCATTTATAGCCTTATTCCACCCTTTAATGCCTTAGCTAAATGACCCAAGTTTGCAGAAATTTTGCTGCAAATTTCCTGCATACATTTCTTGCCTTTCAATTCAGTGTAGTCTAGTTTAAGCTAAGGCTTTGGTTTTTTCTTAACTTTACTTCCTAAACTAGTTTAGCCACCCTTTAAACCACTTGTTAGCCCTAAGTTTAAACCCCCTTAAACCCTTAATGGTTCGGCCAAGCTGGTTTCCCTGCAGAAAATTTTCTGCACCTTAATCTCCTCATCCCTAGTTAGGTTTTAACCTAGTTGAGTCAAAATTTCGGTTCTAATTTCTGTTCTTCTTCCAAAGCTAATCCCACCATTACATAATTTATTTATTAGCTTGGCATTTTAAGCTTATTTAAAGTTCTCTAAGTTTTGGCCAAAGCATGAGATTCCTGCAGAAAAAATTTGTCTCATACTAGCCATGCCCCTAACTTAAATTTAAGCTTCTTTTCTTAACTTCTCCTATCTTAGCTCTCTTTTCCCCATTCCAACATGAGCTCCCATGTTCCTACTTTGTCTTCAGCTCCATGGACAACACTAAAACTCATTAATTTATAGAAACACAATATTTCCAAAGCAAACATTGATTCGCACAAGTTTTTCTCAAACCATCAAGTTACTTCAATTTTCTCCTCTCCCTATGTTTTGGCCAACTAGAGCTTTTAGCATGTAACTAGCTCAAAATTTCATGTTCCTTCCATTAAATGATAGAAAATAGAAAGCATAATCAAGTTTTACAAGAATTGGTCCTCAGATTTGAGGCTCCATGGTAACCTTGTATTTGGACTCTTATAGTTTGATATATATATATTTTTTTATTGGCCTTCTATTCATCGAATGAGTTGTAAATAGATTTACATTGGGTATGAAGGTTATGAAGAACCAATAAAGGATTCGTTATCCATTTGGATGAGTAGGAGAATCTCCTATATTAACTTTGGTGATTGGTTTTGAAGACCTCAACCAGGACGATGGTAACCAATTAGGAATCAGCTTCCTAAATTGGTCAGTAAACTAATTACACGGTGTAAATACATAGTTATTGAGGTTGTACATATGTTGACTTCATATCTAAGTCCTAGGCCTTAATTGGGAGATAAATTAATGAAAGGAATATATCTTCATGATAAATGCAAGCAAAAGATCCATAATATTCCATTCACCTTTTTCTATGTATTCATGATAATGTTACACAGTGTAAATACATAGTTATTGAGGTCGTACTTATGTCAACTTCATATCTAAGTCCTAGGCCTTAGTTGGGAGATAAATTAATGAAAGGAATATATCTTCATGATATATGCAAGTGGAAAGATCCTTAATATTCCATTCACCTTTTTCTATGTATCCATGATAATGTTGGTAGATATCCATCATGCATTATAGGTACTCTTTAATTAATTCATTAACTTAAGAGCAGTTAATTGATTGGATTAATTAATCAAAAAATTATTTATTCACTAATTAAATCATAGGTGTTGTGGGCTTACTACTAAATAATTAGTAAATATAGGGTTACTCATAAATAAGCCTATATCAATTAATGGGAGTTATCTAATTGTTGGATAAGTAAATTAATTGTATTAATTAACATTACATTGATTAATTATTAATAAATAGTTTATTTTATAAGGCTAGCCAAGTTGGAGATATACTCAATTGGTTGGACCAATTGATTTGGTTCTTGAATTAATTAGTTTGGACTAATTGATTTGAACTTAATAGATTAATTGATTAAATTGAAATTTAATTAATTAATGCAATTATTTGAACTTTATTTTCGATTAAAATCTTAATCCAAGTAATTGGACTAGTAACTTAGGTCCAAGAGCAATTAGAGGTGTATCTGGGCTTGAGGAAGCCCAACATTGGCTCATTAGAGTGTAGTTGATCATTTTGTCAAAATCTTAGCTAGCCTCTCTCTCTTTCTCCTTCTTTCTTTCTCTCTCTCTCTCTCTCTCTCTCTCTCTCTCTCTATAGTAGCCCCTCTCTCCTTATCCATATGCCATCCTTAGATTGAGAGATAGTTTATGTCATTACTAGTGCAGTGAATATATTAGTAGGCATTTAGTATGTGGATACCATTAGAGGGTGAATGTTTAAATATGTCTTGAACTATTTTGCAAGAGCATGCACTAGAGGTTGTCATTGCAATTTCAAAATCACCCTAATATCCTCGTCGGCTAGATGGCTCTTGTATAGTTGCTAAACTCTTGTATTTGAATTATTTTCACATAATATATTCTATCATAGGGGATGTCTAACATGATCAAATCGTGAGGTATCAATAGTTTGAATGCTTTAATTCATATTGTGTGCTTGTCCCTAAAATCTTATGAAAACTATTATTATATATAAGGCTCTAAAAACCACTAGTTAGCAACTTGGAGTTGATTATTTTGGGTGAGTGGTTTAAACTTAACAAAATGCTAAAAACAATGAGGTTGTCCTAACTTTTTGGGAACAAATTAGAAAGTAGGAAGGCTTGCATCTCATCTACAATCTCTATGTCAACCTTTATAAGCTAGTTAATGATTCCTTTGAGCTTGTTTTTCTATTCTATCATGCTATGCCCTTCCTTGTATTTGAGTTGTACTAACTTCCTCATTAGACTTGCTTTGAATTGAGTTGTCTTCTTTTGAACCATAGATTTAAGTTTTGTATAAAGCTCATAGGTACTGGCATAAGATGATACTTGAAAAAGGTCTTGTCAATATACTTACGAATCATAGCAACAACTTCCAATTCAGGATTTTCCACTCCTCTTCATCCTTCTCTTTTGGTTTGGTTTTATTGAAAATTGGCTCTTGCAAGTCTTTATAATGTAGATGATCCTCAATCATTAGTTTCTAATAGGAATAGTTCTCTACTATAAGTTTTAACATGTTTCTATAATGAGAACGAGCACTTTTATATTGTTCAGGGCTAAAAAATACCTTAGAATGCACTAAAGTGGATCAACTACTAATTCTAAGGGGGAATTGGCCTATTACTACTGATCCAAATTGGACAGGATTTAGTGATAAGCTAGGTTGAACCGATTTGATGCTGAACTAACTAAAACAATAAAATTAGTCGAGGAATCCTTATTTACCCCAAACTCTTCCTCACTTTTCCCTTAGTCCTACATTTTTCCCTCTTGACTTTGATTGAGATTCAATCCAAGATCTACTTAGCTGTTGTTGCTATTTTAAGGTTTGTAGCCTTGTATTAATGGTTAGTTGGATTCATAGCTCATTTTGTCACAATGATTGAAAGTTTATGATGGGGAAGCTCTATCTATCCCAGTTAGATCTAAATACCCAGCTAGCAGAGATGCTTTAAAAGAAAACTGTCTCCCTATCTTGACTAGAATCTGGGGATGACAATTGATTTTCTCAACCTCTCTTGGTTGATTGTCTTCTATTTAGGTTTCAATCAAATGTCCACATGATTGGCTTTGAAGAAGATGTCAGTGGCTTGTTCTATGTTGTCTTCTCCCCATTTGCTTCCAGTTAGTCTATTGTCCCAAAAGACAACCCAAGAGGGGAGCAAATTAGGTTTTTTTGTAGAAACTAATTGTGTGAAAATTTAATAGTGTAATAAAAGATAATACAACAATTAAATTGATACAATTCACTTAAAGTAAATACAAAACAATTCTAAGTAAAATAAAGAGAGTAGAGATAAGAACTACAAAGCCTTTTTATAGTGATTTGACTTTATATCCAAGTATACGTCTACTCTCTCGAGTTACAATCAATCGAGATTCAACTAAATTTCTTGTGTTTGATGGAGGTAAGAATTCTTGATTACAAACAAAGCTTTTGATTTGGTAAGCCTTAAACACAATAGAAGTTATAGTGAAGATGAAGTAAAAATGTAACAATTCTTTTTAAGTAGAATTGGCTACCACTCATGTACAAAATAATTTCACTTTAAATAGGCACTCTCAAAAATAAAAGAATTAAGTCTAGGCATTCTTTGTTCAAGTAGTAGACAATGTAGCATAACGAATACGAGAGAGAGATTTAGGAGATTTTGAGAACTTGTTCTTATATGGTTGTTCCATTAATCTATACTCCTTTTATAGGCAAAATTATCAAAGAGACGTTGGAGAGATGTTGGGCAACTTTTGGCCTTTTATGAGATAATAGAAAACATGGTTGAATCTTTAGTCAGCAGTAACAGCACATAGACTCATTTTAAAAAATTCACAAAAATAGCTTTTAATATTCAAAAATCCTAGAAAAAATTTTAAATACTCTAAAATGTGTCTACTTTTAAAAACAACAAGCCATTAGATAATAACTAGCAATTTGAGATAAATGGTCTATTTTCTAAGGACATGTTAGACTAAAAAACTACTTTTGTCAAAATTTGTTAGTCAACTTCAAAATTATTTAAAGACTTCAATTCTCAACCAAAATAATATATTATATATTTTTAAAAATTGCATAATGTTCTACTTTCATTTGAAATTGAATTTCTATAAATTGGATTTTTATATTTTAAGATATGACTAAAATATTGCTGTGTACTCATTTTATTTACTGACTGTGTGACTTGGTAGAATGACTCATTTAGAAAAATTATATTTACTTAACTACAAGTATAAATGTGCAAGTAATATATCTATTTAAAACTTGGCACATCTATTTTATAGATAAAATAAAATTAAAAACTTCAGTAGAATTATACAATATATTTTATTATTTAAAACTTATATGATACAGATTTCAATAATGACTTTTTCAGAAGATAATACATAAGATTGATATAAAAAACTGCTTCAATACAGAAGAGCATATGAGTCAAATTATACATCAAAGTAAATGTATTTGAGTATGGCTCAAAGGAATTAACTTTGCTATTTTTATAGTCTTATATAATAAAATATGATCAATTTACTACATGCATGTCTAATTTGATAATTTCACTTTCTAGCACAAACATGTAGTGTAACATTCCAAACCATGTTTGGAAAACACAACCTCAATGTTTAACATTGCCTTTCATTATCTCTTATATTTCCATGTATTTCATGCATTATATTTCATACATACATCTTTCGAGGAAATTTCAACTCAGTGAAAATAATTAGTATCTACTTTTTAAAACATTAGGTAGCCTTGGAAGAACATTAGAAAATGTTAGGATGTGGAAATTTTGAACAAAGAGAAAGGAAAAAAAAATTAGAAGAGAAAAACCCTAATTTAGGCCATTTAACTACAAAATTAAAATTTTTAAGAATTTGATTAAATAAAATTATGAAAAACTTTTAAGTAGCTAGATTAGCCTAGATTTAAATTTTAGAGGGATTAGAGGGGTTTTAGAATGATTTTCTAGGGTTAAAAATGAAATTTTCTGAAAAAGGACATAGTTGGAATTAGTGAGAAAGTTGGGGGGCAAAATGGTCTTTTTGCCCAAGGCCTTTTGCTGACCTTCCTAGGGGAGGTATAAAAGCATATTTCATTGCATTAGGGACTCACATTGATAGGGTCTTATTAGAGAATCCCTAAAATTTTTGGGGCAAATTGACAAATTTTTGTGAATTTGGGGCCAAAATGTAATTAAAGCAAAGTTTGGGGCCAAAGTGCAAATATACGAAGTATTGGTCGGTTTTGGCCCAATATGAGCTGTTTTGTTCTGGAATTCTCAGGACATTTTGTGGCTTTAGAGAGAGAGAAAGCAAGGGAGAAAAAAGAAGCAAGAAAGAAGAAGAAACGAAGAAAGAAGGTAAGGAAATTCTAGAAAATTCTACAAAAATTATTTTTGTGTGATTTTTCTTGTAGAATTTTATGTTATATCTCTTCTTCTTTCAATTTCTGAGGAAAAATATGATTTATGAATGAGTTTGGATGGTAAAAGTGGGGATATGCTGGCCAAATTTCTAGAGAGAGAGTAAACCTCTCTAGTTGACAATTTTGGATGAAATTTGTACAAACCATGTGTTACTTTAGAAATCTTGTGTTTTCATGGAATTATATTGAGTTTATATGCTGTTTATGAATCTGATAATAGAGTAGGAACAGGAGGGACTCACGTGGGTTTAAGAAACATGGGAGAAAATGGCGAGAAAATGGCAAGAAATTATAGAAAAACAAGTTGAACAACACAAGAAATCAATTTCAGAATTTCAGAAAAATTTCTGCAGCAAAACCCTATGTTGGCTGATCCTTTTGGCCCAGAAAATGGCTTGATTTTAGCTTAAACTTGATGCTAAAGAATACCTTAGGAAGTGGTGTGGCTAAATGAAAAGAAATAGGAGAAGAAAAGACCGAAATTTGGAATAAGGGAAGAAAACGGAATTGGTTCTGGAAGTGGGTTGCCGAAATTTTTGCAATGTGAGGGTATATAGGCCATGAATTTGGCCATGAATTTGGTCCTAATGCAAGCTTAAAGAATGGTTAATTAGAGGGTTTAACCAATATAGGAAGGGAAGTGAGTTAGGGAACTGAATTAGTCTCAAACTCATATAAGACTTGTACATATAGAGCAAGGTGTGATTGTGCAAAATTTTTCTGCAGGAATTCCAGCATACTAAGCCAATGATTTAAGGCTTTTGAGAGAGTTAATAAGACCTTAGAGCAAAGCCAATTAGGGGATTAATTATAAGGGAGGTAAGCCTAGAGATAGGAAATTATTAGAAGTCCAATTTAGTGCCCAATTAAGTGAAACACATTAAAGGACTAGGATGCTTAAGTGCATAATTTTTTCCTGCAAAGATTTTCAGCAACAAAAATGAGTTTTGGGAGGCTTATAAGGAATCAAATAAGGTTTGAAATCAAAACTAATTAGAGGTTTAGAAATGGACTAAGGGAAATTCCATAAGAAGAGGGAAGAAAATAGCTCAAATTAGCTTAAACCTTTGACAAAATCTAGTGCAGAATTTTCTGCAGAAAATTCCAGCACATAAGTAATTTTGTTTGAGACTTATAGGAGGCTAATTGAGACTTTAAAACAAGGCCAATGAATGGTAGAATGTGGCATGGCAACTCTAAAAGAAAATGAAAGGAAATAGCCCAATTTAGCTACAACTTTAATTAAAACCTAGTCAAGTATAATGTAAAGTATGTGTATATCCTTAAGAAGTAAAACTTAAATATATTTAGACGAACCTTAGGAGGTTCTATGTACCTCTAAGGTGCATGAAAGGAGTTACAATTGAATTTAATCAAGTAAAGAAAAGGGTTAAAGCATGGTGTTGGGGGATAAATGAAGAAAATAAAGAGTATGGACAGATGTAAAGTCTCTCAAGAAGAATAAAAACATAGGAAAAAAGAATAATATAAAACTTGACATTTGCATGCATTGCATCATGCATACACTGCATTTTGCTTACATAAGCACTTTCCATTTGTAGGCATAGTAGACTGAGTTGAGCTAAGTCCAGATCAAGTTGACCAGACGAGTTATCCCTAGAATATTAGCACAGTGAGTGACATACCCTCTAAACCTAGGACTTTTATTTCAAATACAATGTTTTATGAACAAAATGACTTGTTTACTAAAACCTATATTTATTTTTAAACTAAAACTTGGAAACAGAGTGTTATGTTCTGATTTCTAATTATACCTGCTCTTGATGATGTTTTCTAGCATTTTCGTGCTTCGGCACTTTGTTTAGTATGTTGGGCAACCATTTGGGGAAGGTGGTTGTACTACAAGACGCCAGAGACTGTGTAGTCTGGCTAGGAGTGGTGACCTATGGTTGTAAGCTACACAGTGATGTAACGTCCGACATATTTTCATGGTTTTACTGCCCTCAGACATGATATTGTGGGTTGTGGGCACCCGATCAGAGTTATATCAGATGTTTTGTATATATGATTCTGATTCTTCTATGATCTCTCTACTTTAGTTTTAATGAGAATGCTACTCTTTGAGTGATTTATCAAAGAACTCAAATGTAAGATTATGCTTATGCTAATCAATTTATGCCTTATTTATCTATTCTTACCCTATGGATTTACTATTACACGAAAGAATTAAAATAACTTTATATTTATTTCTACTTTGGCTTTTCATTGATAGAACAAATCTTGGAAAACTGAATTTATGTATACCATATGTATAAACCTGCTCTGTTTCCCTAGATTTAGACTGTATGCCATTCACTAGGAACATCTATTCTCACTTTTCTTTATTTTGCAGACTCGGTTAAACATACTTGCATTGATGTTTGGGTTCATGCCACACTAGTTGGAGGATGGGCCAACAAGACTCTTTTGATACTCAATTGTAGTAGAACTTTGTGTAGTACATGTACCAGATAATTCATTAAAGAGAGTGGGATGTATTTGATTTTATAAATTTATAGTTACTGTGGTTATGGCTTAACTAATGTATAAACTGTTTTTCTTATTGTCTTGTGGATAAATGTGCCTAGCTAGAATGCAAACTATACTACTATCAATTTATAACATGGTTGCTTATGTTTAGTTGCATATAGAATGCATATAAATATTAATAGGTACCATAGATTTATTTACAAGGACACTAGTTAGGGGTTATAACAGTCGTCATGTTGCCGAATTTCCTCTCAGCGGTAGATGGTTGTTGCCCCGCTGTCCTGCCTACTTAGGCAAAGGAGGGGCATGACATGTAGTGCATATATCTCCAAATAATAAACTCAATAATATGAACTATCAATGTTATTCATTATTAAATTATATACATATAATAATTTTAATTTTTTTGTCATTATCAAAATAAATATGAAACATTGAGATAAACACTCTTCCCCTTTTTGGTGAAAACAAAACAAATATGTGATGCAAGTTATTCATTAAACACATGTCATGTAAATTCTTCCCCTTTTTGGGATCATAAAAAAAATAAACTATATAGGCTCCCTTTCATTATATGCATGAAAAGATTTCGAGACTCTTCCCCTATGAAAAGAATCAAATGCAACTAATAATAACTTTATACTCAAGTCTATAAGGTTAAGTTCTCTTTTGATAAAACAAAATCTTACTTTATTAAGAGGTTTTTAAAAAATGTCCACTAATTGATATTTGGTACCCACAAATTATTGTGTTATATCTCCTTTCGAACATGATCTCTCAATAAGTGGTGTCTAAAATGAGTGTGTTTTATTCTTGAGTGTTAAATGAGATTCTTATATATGTTGATGGCACTAGTATTATTCCACTTAATAGGAATGCATTTGTATTAAGTTAAAGTCTAATAAAGTGTGTTTCATCCATAAAATTTGTGCAAAACAATTTTTCATGACTACATATTCTGCTTTGGCTGTTGATAAAGCAACCAAATTTTGTTTGTTACCAGCCCAAGAAACTAAAGATTTTTCAAGAAAATGACAAGTTCTACTAGTATTTTCTTTATCCAATTTACATGCTCCAATATCTGCATCTGAATAACTAGTAAATTTAAAGAAGGTTCCTCTATGATAAAATAATCCTATATTTATAATTTCTTTAAGATAATTAAGAATTTTTTTGATGACATGCAAATGAGATTTTTTTGAATTTGCTTGAAATCTAGCACACATATAAATACTAAACATGATATTGGGATGACTAGTAGTTAAATATAATAAACTAGCAATTACATCTCTATATAGTTTGATGTCTATAGATTTTTTATTATTATCTTTTTCAAGTTTGACTGTGGTACTCATAGGAGTTAGAATTATTCATCTCAAATCTTTATAGTAATTATTTAGTGCACTTAGCTTGATTAATTACAATCCCTTCTTTGAGTTGTTTTAAGAGTCATTCGCTTAGCTTGATAAGGCAGGATAAGATAAACTTATCCTACCTTATCACCCTTTTACACATGTTTGGTAGCTTTGTAAATGGTCAGGATAAAAAATTCGGGTAGCTGTCTTTATCTGTCTTTATCAGTTGAATCAGGATAAAATTATCAAAACTTAATAGGTACGATAAAAATTATCCGGGGTGATAAAAATATTTTAAGATAATATTGCCCTTACTCTTCTCAATTGGTAAAATTGTTGTGTGGCCAAGATAAAATCATTCTATTGTGTCTTATCCTATGAAGGCAAGCGAACAGCCTTTTAGTTGAAAATTAAGAAAGAAATTCAATTTATCCATCAACTCATTTCAAACTCATTTTGCATAGATGTAACAAATGTTTCACATAAAGATTTATTAGTAGATCCAAAGATAACATCATCCACATAAATTTGAATAACGAGTAAATCATTTTTTCTTTCCTTATAAATAAAGTATTATCCACTTTTTTCATTGAAAATCCATTTTCTAAAAAATATAAATTGAAGCTTTTCATATCATGATCTAGAAACTTGTTTCAAATCATATAAAATTTTTGGAAGTTTGTAAACATGATCTACACATTTCTCATTTTTCAAAACTTGGTGATTCTTCAACATAAATAATAAAACTATTTAGAAAGACACTTTTAACATCCATTTGAAATAATTTAAAATTCAAATGAGATGCAAATGTAAGTAATATTTAAATAACTTCAAATCTAGGTACAGGAGCAAAAGTCTTTTCATAATTTATTTTTTTTCTTGATTGAAATCTTGAATTACAAGTTTTGTCTTATTTCTAATTATATTGCTAGATTAATCAAGTTTATCTTTAAAGACCCATTTGGTTCTAATAACTGTATAATCACTAGATCTAGGCCCTAATTCGCAAACTTCATTTCTTTCAAATTGATTTAGTTCTTGTTTCATTGTTAAAACCCAATTTTCATCATTAATAGTATGCTAAATAGTTTTTTAGGCTCAATTTCAGAAATAAAATATAAGTGTTCATGAATATTTTTTAATTAACTTCTAGTTTTTTCTACAATTACTAGAGTAGGGGATTTTCAGTTTTTTTTATCATTAATATTTAAATTAACTAAATTATCTTCATATCATCATACATAACGTTATGCAAAAATGGATCAATTTTATCAAATGTAACATACATTAATTTTTCAATTATATTAGTTATTTTATTAAAAACTCTATAAGCCTCATTTGTACTAGAATAAACCAAAAATATGCCTTCATCCAATTTTACATTAAATTTACTAATATTATTTTTAGCATTTAAGATAAAACATTTATACCCAAACACTTTAAAATAACTAATCTTAGGTTTTCTATCAAACCCAAGTTCAAAAAAAGTTTTTTTAGGAGGTAATCTAATAAAAACTTGATTTAAAATATAACAAATCATATTAACCGCTTTGACCCAAAAATATTTAGGTAGCTTATATTCATTAAGTATAGTTTGAGCCATTTCTTGTAAAGTTCTATTTCTCTTTTTAATAACTCCATTTTTGTAGTGGAAATTTGGGTGTAGACAAATTATGCTCATACTCATAAGTAGTACAAATATTTTCAAATTCTCCACTATGATCACTTCTAACTTTTGAAATTATATAACATTTTTCATTTCAAACTCTTTTACAAAATTTTAAAAATTGAGAATATGCTTCAATCTTGTAAGTCAAATATAATACCATATAAATATTGAAAAAAATCAATAATTACAAAAGTATAGAATTTTCTATCAAGCCTAACAACTTGAGAAGGTCCAAAAAATTTAAATGTAAGAGTTGTAAAAGCCTAGATATAGAAACTACATTTGTAGATTTAAAAAAAGTTTTTCCTTACTTTTCAATTGACGAAGAGCACAAATTTTATTTTTTATCAAACTTGAGATTAGGTAGTTCAATAAATAGTTATTTTATTAAAATTTTAGAGATTATATTTGTACTATAATGACCTAACCTTTTATACCATAACTTAGAATTATTATGTAATGTACTCAAATATTTCATATTTTGTTCAATCAAATCATCAAAATGAATAGTGCTTATCTTTTAAAGTAACAAATACTAAAATATTATTCTTATTAAAAACCTTGCATGTATTATCTTGTAAAACAATTTTATAACATTTATTACACAATTGACTAATACTAGGCCAGTTATGTTTTAAACAATCAATAAACAAAATATTATCAATAATGAGAGAATTAGGGTTACCAACTTCGCTAATGTTAATAAACTTTTATTTACCAACTTCTCCAATGTCAATAAACTTTTCTTTTGCATTGCCTCCAAAAGTCACATACTCTCCATCCATTTCTGACATAAAATTGAATTTTGAGTAGTCTCATATCATATGTTTTGAGCATCAACTATTTAAAAATCGCTTATTCTTCATTGTGGTGCCTTTCATGCAAATTTTCTGTAAAAATAAATTAACTTTTGATTTTTGGTACCCAAACTTTCTTGGGTTCAATAATGTTAAAATACGTTCTCTTAAGAACCTAAATAGATGCAATATTATATGCACTATTCTAGTTATAACTATTTGGCACTAAAATATTTGTAAGTCTTATAAGTAATTTTCTCTTTAAAGAACACTCATATGCATAATGTCTCTTTCCACCACAATGATAACATGAAACAAATGGACTAGATTGATGAGAATTTTTATGAAATAATTCTTATAAAACTTTTATCCTTGACAAGCTTTGTATCCTAATTTGAATTTATCAAAACCATATTTTTGTGTAGTAAGTAATTTATTTAAATTTTCACTTCCTTAAGTAAATTTAGCCAAGGCATTTTCAAACTTTTCAACTTTCTTTTTTTGGTCAATATATAATTTATTTCCTTTTTAGATAGGGAAGCAAGTTAAGTTTTCAAACAATTATTTTCATTTTTTAAACTAACATTTTTATTAGAAATATTTGAATACTTCTTTTTCAAATCTTTATATTTATTTCCAATAATACTTAATTTATTTTTCAATTTATCACATGCGTGTAATAGCTCATCATAGGATGATTTAGAAGTGTTAAAAGTAGAAAAAGATGAGCTTCTACAATCTCACTTCTACTAAATACTTCTACCAAATCACTTTTATCACTTGTATTCCTAGTAGTGACTTTCATGACTTTCTTTTCTTTCCTCTTCCCCTTTTTAATTCTTCTTTAAGAGTGGACATTCCGGTTTGATATGTCCACTCGCCTTACATTCATGGCATATAACATCTCTCTTGAAGAGTCTTCATATTGATCATCTCTCCTTTCTCTCTTCTTAAATTTCTTCTTTTTGAGTAGCTTGGTAACTCTTTTTACAATTTATGCAATTTCATCATTACTTTCTTCTTCACTCTCATTGGAGTTTACTTTTGTGGTAGTTTTAGAGCAATACTCATCCCTTTTTTAGGCTTTTCCTTCTCTTCATTTTTTTGAGTCATTTCATAAGTCATTAATGACCTTGAAGCTCTTCAATGAAAACTTTGGGGGGTCCTTTGCTTCTTGTATGGTAGTCACCTTTGGAGCCCAACTTTTGGTTAGTATCATAAAAATTATCTTAACAAGAATTTCATTATTAAAATTTTTACCAAGAAAAATCATACTATTAATAATATCCATAAAATGAGTGTACATTTCTTTAATAGATTCACTTGATTTCATCATAAAGAGTTCATATTCATGTTTGAACATATTAAATTTTGTATCATTGACTTTACTTGTACCTTAATGTGTAATTTCTAGTGTTTGTCATATACTTTGTGTCATTTTACATGTAGAAACTCTATTAAACTCATTTCTATCTAGAGTACAAAATAATGTATTTATAACTTTTGCATTAGTTGTAAAATTTTTCTTTTCATTTTTATTCAAATTTTTCTTCTCTTTAATAATTATTTTATTTTCTTTGACAATCATGAGAGTGTTATGTCCCTTTTTAGTAATATTCCAAATACATAATCCATTTGTTAAAGATATATAGTGATTTTAATTTCCCAATAACCATAATCATTTTCATTGAAAAAAGGTGCTCTAGTAATGGATTGACCTTCCATAACTCTATGTATACTAATAGTTGCAATAATATATAATTTGACTCTAAAGATTTATTAAGGTCAATATTTAGATTCTAACTCTAATACCAATTGTTGTCCCAAAAGGCAATTCGAGAGGGGGTGAATTGGGTTTTTATCGCAGAAACTAAGTGTATGAAAATTTAATCGTGTAATGAAACTTAATACAATTAAATTTATATGATTTACTCAAGGTAAATACAAAATAATTTTAAGTAATATAAAGAGAGTAAAGATAGGAAATGCAAACTCTTTTTTTTATAGCGGTTCAACTTTATATCCAAGTCTATGTCCACTCTCTCGAGCTTCAATCAATTGAGGTTCTACTAAATTTATTGCACTTGATGGAGGTAAGAATGGAGGTAAGAATTCCTGATTATAGTCAAAGATTTTGATTTGGTAAGTTTTAAAAACTAATACAAATTGTAGTGAAGATAAAGGAGAAATGTAACAAGTCCTCTTAAGTAGGACTAGCTATAGCTCATGTACAAAATAATTTCACTTCAAAGAGGCACTCTTAAGAATAAAACAATTAACTATAAGTGTTCTTTATTCAAGTAGTAGATAATGTAGCACAAAGAATAAGAGAGAGATTTAAGAGACTTTGAGAACTTTTTCTTAGATGTTTATCTCTTCAATCTATGCTCCTTTTATAGGCAAAATCACTAAAGAGAGCTTGGAGGGACGTTGCGCAACTCTTGGCCTTTTTGAGATGGTAGAAGACAAATTTAAATTTTTTGTTAGCAGTAACAGGACATATGCTCACTTCCAAAATTTACAAAAATAGCTTCTAACGTTCAAAATATCCTAGAGAAAATTTGAATACACTAAATTGAGTCTAATTTTAAAAAACAATAAGAATCATTGAATAATAACATATATTTTTGAAAAGTGCATAACGTCTGTTTTCATTTGAAATTGAATTTTTATAAATTAGATTTTTATATTTTAAGATATGACTAAAATACTATACTGTACTCATTCTATCTGTTCATAATGTGACCCAACAAAATAACTTATTTAGAAAAATTGTATCTATTTAAATGTAAGTGTAAAATATGCATTGTAATATATATGTTTAAAGCTTGGCATGTCTATTCTATAAGTAAAATAAAATTAAAATTTTAATAGCAGTAGAAAATATATTTTACTATTTAAAACTTATATGGTATAGATTTCAACAACTACTTTTTCAAAAAATAATATATAAGATTGATACAAAAAAACTGCTTCAATATAGAAGGGTGTATGAGTCAAATTATACATCAAAGTAAAAGTATTTGAATATGGTTTCATATGAAATTAACTTGGCTATTTTTAGAGTCTTATATAATAAAATATAATCAATTTACTATATACATGTTTAATTTGATAATTTCACTTTCTAGCATAACATGTAGTGTATGTATCTCCAAATAATAAACTTAATAAAATGAATTGTTAATATTGTCCATTATAATTATATACATATAACAATTTTAAATTTTTTTGTCATTATTAAAATAAATATGAAACCTTGATGCAAACAAATTCTACTAGAAATGGAGAAATAAAAGCCACTAATGGCAAGAATGGGGATTGGCGTTGGTGTGGCAGAAAGCTTTCTATGAATTTGCAATGTCGATTAAGAAAAGCATAGTCAGCACTAGCAGATGAGAGGGTTTGTCTACTAATCTTATTTGCTTTCCTTGTAGTTCTCGACTTCCACTTTTCGTCCTTTGCCATCAATTAGGAAAAATGTTGTTGTGGCAATGACAACACCTGTTGGACAATTGGTGGTGGAGTTCCTTCTTCCTTTTCTAGTTCTGTATTGTCTTTATTTTGTTTTTCTTTTTTCGCTGCTGATCCTCTCAAATGTAGATAGATAGTTGGATTTATCATTGCAAGTTGTGATTAGATAACCTTTATGGGTTGGGTTCTCATTTTGGAAGTTGACTGTCTATATTTCCTCTATTCTTCTCTACTTTGACTCCTCTTCTAACTAAAGGATCTTGTTGTGATAGCTAACAATCAACTCCTTTGTCTCTATTTCTCTAGGTCGTCAATGTTCTTTTTGGCGATTGAATTTTGCAATCATGATGATTGTAGAAATCATAGTTGCAAGAAAGATTGGAGTTCTTTGGCAGTTTGGAGGCCTTGGCTATTGGCCGCAATGGTAGTGTCTCCATGTCGAGCTTTTTCCCTCTTCAAAAATAGGGTTTGGTTGAGAATAAGTTGAACCTCACTCTAATAACACTACTAGGTCTTGGTGAGCACAAGCACGCATACAAACATATGCATGCACAGAAATAATGTGAAGATAACCAAGCAAACCAAAGGAACACAAGATTTTGATGTGGGAAATCCTTGGAAAAAAATGACGGGATCCCCTCGATCTAGGCTAACCTCTACTATGCACAATAATGGAATTCCAATCATATTTTCTTATCCAATGTCTAAGACTCACTTCCTCACTCTTAATCATTTTGTGAACACATAAGGAAAGTCACACGACTCAAACTCTCACACAAAAAACCTATAGGAGATGATTCATTTATATAGACACAAAATTATGAGTATTAACACCTGTTGAACTCTTCAGCTTGATTAACTCTTGAGTTCAGATAAACACTTTCCATCTCAAACTTTTCAATGAGAGTTTGAATAGATATTAAAGAGATAGAGCTTTTCACTTGGATTGCATTTTGTCTTAGATAAGGATAACATTTTCGATCAATCCTTTTTCCAATGGGATTTATTATTAGTGAGACATTTCAACACAGTAATGTAGTATGAACAATGATGGTATTTGTGGAATGTCTCCAAAAGTCTTCCCATAATCAAAATTGACCCATCACATAAGTTTTTATTCTCTATGATTGATTTATAGTATGCGTTTATATTTGAATGGGGGATTGTGATTTTGATTTTGGGATAAATCTTTCCATTCCAATGTCCAATAATAGTTTGTAATTTGTATCATATTTCACAATAACTAACCATCACAATTAATATTTATTAATTACCCGCTTATTATGTGTACAAACACAACCAAATCTCAAGTTATCAGAAAGAACTAATTATTTTCTTTATAACATTTAACAACATTAAAACACATCGTTTAATAGAGTAAATTTCGTTGAAGGGCTCAAAAAGTCTTACCATAATCAAATTTGGCCCACCACATATATTTTCGTTCTATTTGATTGATTTGTAGTATGTGTTTATATTTAAATGGGGAGCCATGATTCTGATTTTAGGATCAAACTTTCAACTCCAACGTCCAATAATAGTTTGTAATTTGTGTCATATTTCACAATAACTAACCATCAAAATTAATATTTATTATACATTATTTATGTGTGTATATATACATCCTAAATGTCGAGTCATCTAGAGAATACAATTTTTTTTTTAATAAAATTTAGCAACATTTAAACACATCGTTTGACAAAATAAATTTTGTAGAATAGCTCCAAAAGTCTTCCCTCAATCAAAATTGACCCACCAAGTACATTTTATGTTCTGTATGATTATGATTTGTGTTTATATTTAAATGGGGGCCCAGGATTCTGATTTTGGGATAAAACTTTCTATCCCACGTCCAGTAATAGCTTTTAATTTGCATGATATTTTACAATAACTAACCATCAAAATTAATATTTATTACATTTTTATTATGCGCGCGCACACACTAAATCACGAGTTATCTAGAAAATACTAATTATTTTCTTAATAAACCACAACACGTGATCAGAACCAAATTAGATAATATAGATATCTTGTACTTCTCAAATACAAGGTAGAATCTTGTCTGAGAAAATAAATGAGTATTCTAAAGTACAAAACAAAAACACAATGAAACATGCTTGTACATCAATCGAATATCGGAGCTCAGCATCACACCATATATCAAAATCGTATATATACATATATATAGTGAGTAGTAACACATTGAAACAAGTATGTAATGGTATCATCATAACTAATCATCATATCACGAGATGGCCCATTGTCCGCCGGCTGAGCCCTAGCATCCCAACTACAACACAACAGTACACATCAAGTTTGCGGCCCCGTCGCCTCGTATTAGACCTAGGGCACTCCTGAGATGCTATAGCCCACCATCTGCTGGCTGAGCCCTTGGTGTCCTAATCACATCATACGATACCATTCCACATATGAGTCAAAAACAGATATATATACGGTATAGTTCATCTCTGGAAAACTGATGTCAACATATCAACATAGCTCACTAACTGTTCACGAATCACATAACACATATCCTGTATGTAACATATACCAAAATAAGTTTACAAAAACATATAATTAGTCATGCCAGAAAACCACAATAGAAAATGCATGCATAGAAAGGGTATCATCATTCACAGTACTGAAACCAAGCCAAGAAGGAAGTCTTAAGTCATCCTCACCCGACTCACCAGTTCAAGTGTGCCTCCACTAGTGTATCTACAATCAAAACCACTCAAAAACATCATCGACACCAAAACCAGCACAAGAAACGGGCTCGATAACCTAAAACTAAGCTCAAATCCCACTTTTAGACCTTGGCATGCATCCCAAAGCTCATTTCCTAACACCCGGAACCCATGCGACCCAAGAAATACATCCAAACCCCATAAAAACCTTTAAACTACACTAAACTAGTCTCAAAAGTCCTTGAACAGGCTTGAACCGACCTCCAAAACCCTTGAACCATAGTGAATCGAACTAAAACTGTATTTAATTGAACTGAACCGGCCTCGAAACCCTCAAAATTGGATTAAACGGGCCCCAAAACCCTATAAACCAATCTGAACTGGCCAAAAATCGACTAAAACAGGGTGAAACCGGCCATAAAAACCACTGAACTAGCTTGAACCGAGCTAGTTTAGTAAAAAATGATCAATTTTTAGTCAAACTAGACCTCCCCAAACCCCCGGACCAACTCGCTCCAATAGACCTCTTCTTATCGAACCTAGAACTAGTCCAACTTCAAAAATTTGAGTAGATTTGACCACTAAACCGGGCAGTCAAACATTGAACTAGTACTAGCCAGTTCAGTCAAACCCTTTTTTTGGTCAACTTGCCGAGTTAACTCATTGCTTGACCCCTAGGCCGAGTTAACTCACTGAGTTGACTTAACCTCGCCCTAATCACTTGGGCCGACCCTCGACCCAGGCCCATCTAGCCAAGCCTGGCCCATCCGAGCCCAACTAGGCCGACTTAGCCCACTTAGGCCCTCATTGGCTGAGCCCAATCGGGACTCGGCCCAAACTAGCCCAGTCCAGCCTAGGCCTATCTGGCCCAAGCTTGGTCCCTCACCTGACCCAACTTGAACGAACTTGGATCCCCATTTGGGTTCATCCCTATCGCTTGAAAGCAGAACCAGTGCTTGCACCAGTTCTGCAATTGACTTGAATAGAAAAATAAGCTCAAAAACCTAAAGATCCACACACCTAAACCGATTTGCAAACTCAGAATTATGAATCATGATTAGGCAAACTAGATTTGGTGTTTTAATCAGATCAAAACTAATCCAAAAAGCTTCAAAAACTTGATAGAACCGGTTGCCCGTTTGTGAACCCAATCGGCCAAGAAACTTCAATTTTTCCTCCAATCTCTCTTCAAAACCACAAATTGGTTACGGAAAACCGGTTTTTATCACTCAATGCACGTAGATAAGTGATCAAAAGTTGGAAAAGTGGCTCAAATGATCATGGTATGGGCATTCATTATCCAGTCTACTATTGGACCATACCTATGGGTTTTGTTCTAGATCCAGTACCCTAATCTTTGATTTCATTCAATTTCACCCCTAAACTTTTAATTGAGTCTCTGTATCTTTTAATTTCTTCAATTTGGCCCCTAAAACTTTTAATCTTCACAATAAGCCCTTAATCTTTATTAATTTACCAAAAAATCAAAATTTACTTAAAATTGGGTTATAACATTCTTTCCCCTTAAAAAAAATTCGTCCCTAAATTTTTAAACAAGAGGTTATTTCATGTATCGAATAAGTAAGCGTATTTGCTGCGCATAATATCCTCTGACTCTTAGGTAACCTTTTTTGAGGTTTGACTTCTCCATAGTACTTTTATAGAGGGTATTTCCTTGAGCGAAGTCACTTCACCTACCTGTCCAATATAGCCGCTAGCTCCATTTCGTAGGACAAATCTTGATCTAACTGTACATCCTGTAGTGCAATCATGTGCAACGGGTTAGGCACGTACTTTCTCAACATTGACCATGGAGTATAGGATGCACCACTGACAAATCCGGAGGAAAAGCCAAACGATATGCTAAAACTCAAACTCGATCCAATATCTCATACACACTGATATAACGTGGACTGAGCTTACCCTTTCTACCAAATCTAACCACGCCTTTCATTGAGGAAACCCTCAAAAAGACATGATCTCCAATAGCAAACTCCCAGGGGCGACGCTGGTGATCCACATAAGCCTATTGTCTGCTCTACGCTGCAGATAGCCTCTCCCTAATCAACCAAACCTTGTCCACCATGTCTTGAACCAAATCCAATCCCAACAACCTCGACTCCCCAGTTTTAAACCAACTAATCGGCGACCAGCACCGCTGGCCGTACAATGCCTCAAACAAGGCCATCTGAATAATAAACTAATAACTATTATTATACGTGAACTCTATCAACCGCAGACAGTGACACCAACCACCTCTAGAGTCCAAGACACAAGCGCACAACATATCCTCCAATATTTGGATAGTCCTCTCTAATTGGCCATTAGTTTGTGGATAAAACACTGTACTCAAGTCCAACCAAGTCCCAAGGGCCTCTTGAAATGCTCTCCAAAATTAGGATGTAAACTGGGATTCTCTATCAGAGATGATAGGCAAAGGCACCCTATGCAACCTCACTATCTCATCTAAGCACAACTAGGCATACTGAACCACATTGTAACTCGTCTATAGTGGGAGGAAATGCACCATTTTGGTCAATCTATCCACTATTACCCATAAGGAGTCATACCCTATAGTGGTGTGAGGTACTCCATTCACAAAATCCATCGCGATGCCCTTCCTCGGCTCAATAATCTTGCATCTCTCTCCTGGTCTTCCTTGATTCTATCAATCAAGGATAGTTGTACATACAACTCTACCAATAACTGCTCGGTATCCTTCACCTCTAACTGTATCCTATAATTCTGCAAACTATACAGTGCCGCTATCAAAGGTTGCCTCATCAGAGCAAAATGGATGGGGCAAGCTCCCCTTGAACTTCCTACTCAAAGCATCAGTGCCCACATTCGCTTTCCCTAAGTCATAAGTAGGATAATTTTGCTCATGCCTTTTAAGCTACCTAGAGGCATAAACTATCACTTGTCTGTGTTGCATCAAGACATATCCCAATTCTACTTGGGAGGCATCACAATAAACAAAAACCCACTCATCTGCATGGGTAAAGCTAACACAGAGCCGAGGTCAAATAGTCCTTAAGCTTCTGAAAACTCTCCTCATAAGCATCAAACCACTAAAACCTGACTCCATTCTAGGTCAATTTAGTCAAAGGTGTGGCTATTCTAGAGAGAAATCTTGATCAAAATAATGTAATAGTTGGCCAAACCCAAAAAGCTACGAATCTCTATGACAGTTGTAGGCCTTGGCTACTATTGTATGGCCTCAATCTTATGGGAGTTGACAGTGATCCTATCTCTTGACACTCTATGCCCCAAGAAAGTCACACTGTCACACAAAAATTCACACTTCATAAACTTGGCATACAACTGATGGTCCCTCAATGTCTATAAGACCTCTCAGAAGTGTATTTCATGCTTCTCCTTGCTCCTCAAATGTACCAATATAGCATCAATAAACATGATCACAAATTGGCCCAAGAAAGCCCTAAACTACCGATTCATCAAGTCCATAAATGCAGTTGGGGCATTCATCAATCCAAAGTACTTCACCAAGATCCCATAATGTTCGTACCAGTCTTGAATGCCATCTTAGGCATGTTCTCTAACTACCCTGGCTAAGCAGTCCTTGAGTCCTCATGAAAGAAATAATTGATGCCAAAGTTAAGAAATAATCACCCTAGTAAACGTACACTGCCTTACTCGGTGGCTCAAAACTCACTGTCTTAAAATGACAGTTCAGGGTAGCATAACATGAAACCAACTAGTCCATACCTAGAATCACATTAGACTCCAACATAGCCAAAAGTATCAACTTTGCCTTGGAGTTCCCAACAGGTGTCACTACAAAGAACGGACACTTTAGTAGGTCTGGCTGTCTACCAAGTCAGGTTGAGAAACTCACTGACACGTATGAGTAAGTGGAACCGGGATTGAACAATGGATAAGCCTCCAATATTTATATTTATTTATATTTACTAAAATGTGTATTTTTAATTTTTTACCTATATATATACATATATATGAGTTGGTAAGCTGGTTGGAAGAGAGCTGACTTATGTTGAAAAGTCAATTTTTTGGAATCAGGTTCCCTTGGAAAGACGATTAAACTAAAACCAACTTCTATTGAAAAGTCGATCTAGTTGACTCAACTTCCAAAGGGAAGCTGGTTCAATTAGTTGCCAGCCAACTGCCCCAACAATGCCTCATCAGCATCGCCACCTTCGACAAATGGAAAAGCCACAACTGTAGGTAGAGTAGAGCTCAATAAATCTGCGAGCTTCCAAGCAGATCTTTAGACAAAGGTTGAAAAAGGCATAAATATGTCTCGGTTGCATTGAAGAGTTCAAAGAAGACAAAGTTGTGGGTTTGGACATGGGAATCTCACGCATCGATGGATTGCGTGTGAGCATTGAGCGATGAGTGCTGGTCGAGTGTTCATCTACAAGCATGTATTCTTGAGTAGTTGTTACCAACCAACTTTCTAACCAAAAAAATGGTAAATAATTTAAAATATATGTATATATAATATTAATAAAAAAAAACTCCTTGGAGCATTGTTGGGTCTCACAATTCTTGAGTCAAGTTTCTCGTCATGTTGTTTCAATCACTACAAAAAAAATGCACGTATTGTAATGAACTTTTTAGTTACTATAAGTTCAAATAATTGTTACTATAATTTATTGTGACGATGAGAAATTGAGTTTTGTTACCAAAGCTTTTGTGCAGGATTGTCCATCGCAATAAGCATTTGTAATGAAAATAATTATGTCGTTACCGATATTTTTAATAACGAACCTACCTTGGTTACAATATAAAAAATTGGTAACTAAGTTTTTTGTTACAAAATGTTGATTTTTTTGTGACGAGCCAATTTTGATTACAATATTATAAAATTGGTAATTGATCCTTTTTGTGACACTAATTTTAAACTTTTGTTACAAAAACCTTTTGTGCAGAAAGCTCGTTGCAATATGTTATTGCAATGAAATTTAGGATTTGTTACAAATGTTTTAGTAACAAATCATTTTGGTTATAGCATCATAATAATTAGTAACTACTTTTTGTGTTACAAAATGTTAGTTTTTTGGTAACAAAAATGTTAGAATTTTGTTACAACAAGTTTTGTGCCAAAAAGTCCATCGTGATATATTCTTGTAACAAAATTTTGTTTTTAGTTACAAATAATATGGTGACAAATCCGTGTAATTAATAACTACTTTATTTGTTACAATAGAAAAGATTTTGTAATGAAAATATTTGAATTTCGTTATAATGAGTTTTGCGCTAACAAACTAATCGATATATATTTTTATGACAAATCTGAATTGGTTTCCATACTACATTGTAAATATAATCTTCAAAAATATAAATTCGATATCTAAAATCCATTTACACGTTAACAAACCCATCAATATATGATGTTCATAATTAGCACTTGTTTCAAATACATTCTCAAATATTACTTCACATCTTAGCACAAAAGATATTTAATATTTCAAATCCTTGAGACAAATATAACATGTTAATAAATATATAGCCAATAGTATTTGAAAAGAATGCAACAAAAGTGCACGAAGTCCTTGTGTTTCTCAAAATGTCATGCAACCATCCAAAGCCAAAATGATTCTCTCCAGAAGTCTACAAAGAAAACCAAGAAATATTAATTTATTATAATGTGAGAGAAGGCAAATGAAAAGAAATTATCAAAGTTGCATCCAAATTAATTCATCAAAGTTTTATGCCACGATCCAAAATCTGAATCAATTACATCAAAAATCTTTGGACAAAAACCAAGATATATTATTTATGAGTGGCAAGTTATTTAACTAAGTGAGAGATATTTTCAAAAATTTGGGTAGAGTCTCCCTTAAAATATAGACATTCCCAAATTTGACAACCTGTTAAACAATTGCCTAATTTCTAACAGAGAGCTCAAACAATTATATGCATACAATGAATATACTATTCTTGACAAGGGTATACATGAAGCAATTATATTTTATGTTCAATATGATAATTAGAACGGTGAGCTGAAATGAAAGTAAGGGGCATACTTATGAGATAAAATGAAAGAAAAGGGCATACTTACATTAGTAACGCCCCCAGTGCAACATTGTCTATCAGAGTGAAATTGTGAAACAAAGTAGCATAGTTAACAAAAAAATGTGATGGGCAAAAAATGAATGGGATGCAAGAACAAATTCAGTATTGCAAAAAGTGAATGGGATCAAACACAAGAATGTGATCATATTGTTGGGGTTGTGCATAGAAATAAGCTGGAGAATACTTGTTTATGACTATGTTTGCAATGGTCCATTACACCTCCATTTAGGATATAGGTAGTGAGGACACACAACTCTCCAAGTGTCTAGGTTTCTATTCTGCTTCTTGTTCTTAGTTTTCCTTTTCTGTGCTTCTAAAAAATAGAAATTAAAAACTCTATTGTTTTCTTCTCTTGTTTAGTTTTGGGTGAACATACTTTTGAAGTTTTTAGGGGAAAAAAACTTTTTGTATTTTCTAAAAGTGGGCCAATTTCCTAAAAATGTCTTTTAAAAAATTTCAAAAACAAACTGTCAAATGAGGTTTCTGTTTCCCAAAATTGAAAAACTATTTTATAAAACTAATGCAAACAAGCTTACATAATAGAACTGATTTGTTGACATGATATAGACAAGAAACCTTTAACTTTGGGGGCAAAGATGAAAATTGCAATGGTGGTATCTAGAGATTTAAGTTATCTAAACACCAACAACATAATTTGCAGAGATACAACATCAAGAAATATTTTGTTGGCTCATGATCATGAAGCACTGGTATAAATTTAAAAATTTGACAGTCCAAGATAAGAGCACAACATTTTATGTTTACATGTTGCTAACTTTTAGTTCATGTGTTAGGTTGGAGGTTTTGGAATTGCAATGACACCTTACCACCCAGATGAACCTTTAGATAGTAGGACTGCTAGGACATTTGGATACTTGGTGCTAGAATATGCAAAGTGGGAGAGCATCACACAAAATAGATGTCTACTCCTTTGGTGCTGTCCTATTAGAGCTCATTGTAGGTTGGAGTACCAGGGACAAGAGACTTGAGAAAAGTTTACTAGGGTGGGTCATAGCCAAATTGGTGCACTATGTTCACCCTTTTTATGGAAAATTTTTGTTAAGGATTCTTTTTAGTTTTTTAAACATAAATTTCATTTCCTAAATTATAGATTATTTTGGAAGCATGTAAGTCCATTGTGACAAAATAGTTTCCCATTTTTTATTAGAAATAACTTTTAAGAATTCTAAATAGCTAACTTTTGTTCTCTAAAAGTAGAAGCAAAAGCTCTATTTGGTTTCCAAAATTGGAGTAGAAGATCCTTGGTTCTTTAGAAAAAATCCTCTAAATTCTACCTTTTGCCCCTAACCTTTCCTCTAGACCAAATATGAATGGGATTCTTCAAGTTTTGTTCCTTATATATATGTATATATACAAGAATTTTCTCAAAGTCTAAGTTGCAAGCAGGGAACCTTAAAATGAGTTTATTTATTGAAGACAAAAACCATATTTTGACACCCATGTAGCAAAACAACATCCTCAAAGATAAATCATTGAATAGAAACAACCTGTTATACTCAAGTCCTACCAAAATTTCAAAATTTACAAACCTAATCTTCCAAGAAGCCCTTGCTTTTGTACCATGGTGGAAGAGGTACAAGTAGAGCAAACTAGAAAGCTAAGTTATATTTCCAGCTCAGCCTAGAATTAAGGAAATGAATGCAAAAATTTACTTAAAGAACCCAAATTTCTCAATGAAAAAGCCATAAACAAAACAATTTTCCAATTTGTATATACATCTAAAGGAACATGTTCTAGCACTTAATTTGTTATCAGAACCAAATTCATTCACAAGTATGGGCTTTTTCTCCTTTACTTGGCCTTGTTTAGCCATGTTTATCTAAGACGTAGCATATGTTGAATTCAAAGTGACAAAAACCTCATTCATTTGAATTTTGCCTTTATGGAAGCTCCAAACCATAAACACTTAAAAGTCAAAACTAAATAGACTTGGGCCTTTTAAGTAATCCAGAAATTCAGTAATTCTAGCATATTAGATGACATAGGATTTTCAAACAAATCAAAAACATAGCACGAATTGGTAATTGAACAAATGCCACTGAGAATATTCATAATGTCATTGACGTAAAGAATAATTAAATACTAGTTTCTCCACAAGCCTTACAAAATTACACATGAGGACTTAAAAGATATCTAAAGAAGGTGCTTAGTAATAACTTTTGCAATAGCATCTAAATAAAATTTTTAAATATATAGTTGCATACATAAAAAAATAAACAAAATATTTTTTAAACTATTAAAATATTATAAATCATGTCATATTGATGCAAAAAAAATTATAATCTAAAAACTACTTTCTAAATAATCAATAGATATCCATTCTTGTCCCTTCTAACACCAATGTCATTAACTTGTATATCATCGTTAACCATCTTCATTGTCCTCGTCTTTATTTTCACTAATAATCTTATTCACATGTAAAGCCCACGGTGGCCCCACCAAACACAACAAACATTCAATCAATGTTGTTCTTGTTCAAATACCACATTCAACCAACCAAACCCACCAACTAGTCAAACAACCCACTAAACAATATTCATGGTCAATAACCAATTTCACACTCTCACCCACAGCTTCTCACAAACTCACTCAACCACTATTGCATGATATGATTTTCACCCTTGTTAAAACCAAACAGAGAGTAGACTGTTGAACCAAGTTGTTGCAGTGAAAAGAAAATAAAGAACAGTAATCTCCTTGCAGTTAAACAAAAGCTTGTTCCAGTTGAAGTTGAAGAATTAAGAGAAGGAGATGGCTCAAAGTTAAACCATTTGCAGTCAAAGTTGAAGTTGAGGACAAGGCAAACTTTGATGTCCCCTACGAATCACCCTGCCACGGTCAATCCACAAGCACAGGAAGCAAAGACGTTGGAGAAGGCTGCGACGAAAAGACGAGGAACACTAGAGAAGGCCATCGATCAAATCAACGCTCGTGGGGAGGCAACGAATCCACCAAACATTCGGTGGCCAAAAACAAAGGCTATACAAGTTGCAGAAGTAGAGTTGTTGCCCGTCACTACTCGCCACCGTCGATTTGCTAGCCTCTTGTGTGGAAACCCACAACTTGCAGATCTGTTGAAGATCTTCTTGCGTGCAAGCCTGCAAATCGACTAGGGTCATTGCAGTACTTTTTAGACTTTCAAAATATGCAATAAACTTAAAAATATATATATACAATATGTAGATAAGAAAGCCTAGCATATCAGAATTTAAAAAATTCCGAAGAAAGAAGGCATTGAATCGCCTTTTAGGAAAAATGAAAAGGGAAAACTCTACCTAGTGAAGGTGTTGTGCAGCAAACCGATGTCGAAGTTCTGTAGTCCAACGTTTCTAGCATCTTGAATAGTCAATAGCTCTATAACATCTATGCGGAACCTCCTCCAATCTGAGACTCTCTGAACCCATTTGCGAGGAGGCTAATGATGAAAAAATAAGTAGAGAAGGAAAGTAACTCAACAGATTAAATGACAAAAAATAGGAGAATATCATGGATAAAAAGTATTCAAAAATGAAACAGAAACTCGAAGTCGAAAGTAAAAGCGAAACTGCAGTAGGGAGAGAGAATTCTTGGGAGAAAGGGACTTAGTGTGGAGTTGGTGCAAAAGAAAATGGAAATTAGGGCTTTGAAGACTTGAGTGACAGGGTTGGGCAAAATTGTTGGGAAAATTGACTAGAGAAAAAGGGACAGAAATGGAAATTTTATGTATTTAGAGGGAGAAGGGAAAATGGAGTGGGTATTTTGATTTTTCGAAATTGCAAAAATATTGTTTTGTTTCACTAGCTAATTTTAAAAAAATGTGTGAATACAATAGCAAGCCTTACTTTCAAATTACCTTTTCTATTTATTGATCAAAATAAAATATTTTTTAAAAAATAATAATGGTTTTTAAGTGAAAAGTTAAGAGGGCAAAATTCAAAATTGAAATAACTTGTATATATTGTTTTGTGAATAAATATATAAATCTTTAGCGATAAATCAAATAAAATTGTAACTATGATATATTTTTTGTTAAGAAAAATATTTTTAAATATTTTATCATAAACATTAATTGAATTGGAAATTGAATCAAATGAAATTATTTAAGTTAAAATTTTTAATTCACTTTTTTTAATATGTAAATGTTGATTTTTTAAGTAATAACATATATATTCATTTAAAGTTAAAATACGTATAATTTTGCCAACGAAAAAGGATTTTACTTGTAAAATACTAATATACCCCCTTCTTTCATATTGTAAGCACATAGAACACTAGACTTCTCTTTTCAAATTATATGTATTACATGATTTACTATATTATATTATAATATAATACTATATGTAGTATACTATGATATATGATATAAAATATTTTGTTGTCATTTATTTAAATATTTTCTAATCTAAATAAATGGATCCACTCAGATTAGAAGATTTAATATATTAACCTAAATAAATTGGTCTAACTAATTGAACTCCAACAAAAGTAGATATTGGGCGTGTATTGGTCCTATTAAACTTATTGTTGCATGAGGAAATAACTAATCAAATGAATATAGGGATTAATTGGCCAAAATATAATTTGAAGAGTCACAACTTTATCCTATTAGTTCAAATCTAATTGTGATACGAAGGCCTAATCTAGCCCAATATTAGGCTACATTGTGGACATATACAGTAATTTTCAAATTCTAACCAATTTTGATAAAAGTAAAGTAAATTAGAAGAAAGGAATCCCAGTCTTGAAGGGTTTTTTTGTTCAGTGGAGCATATTTTTTTAAAGGAGATTATTATAACATCTTGATTCTTTTTGTGAAGACTTGATTGAACAACATTAAGTTCTAGGGTCTTTTGATAGGATTTAGGCAAGAAAATTAAAAGTTTTATGGGTTTAATTAAGGTTTGAACAGTTTAGGGATCAAATTGGTTAAGTAGAAGACTTAAGGGACCAGAAAGCAATCCTTTTCAACATTACTATCTTCTTTTGAAGCCTCCTAGCTAAGGTGTTCATAGTTTTCAAAATTGAACTAACACTATAAGAAAAGTGTTTATTATATGCGAATTTTTCTGGCAAATTTTTTCTGCTCATAATTCCCACATATCATGTTACGAATCACCTAAAAACTAGTGTTTAAGGAATTTCTTTTTTTTGCAAATAAAAAATTCAAAGGAAAATTTACAAGAAACATATTGCGAGAAAAATATCCCAAGGAATTTTTGCAGAAAATCTTTCCACCAAATGGCGGGAAATTATTTAATTTTTTTGTTTATATAAAATTTGCAAATTTTGATGGGGATTTTGTATCCCCATGAAATTTTTCATCAAAATCTGGAAATAATATTTACATAAGAATTTTTTCTTGCAAATTGACCTACGAGTTATAAACCAATATCTGCAAGTAATATTTCTTGGGAACTTTCCAAGAATTTTTTAATTAGAATTTAGAATGCAAAATTTTTGCTTCATACTAATATATGAATTTTTCATCAAAATCTGTAAGTCATATTTCTTGGAGAATTTCCTTCAAAATATTCTTGTAGATTTACTTGTGAGTTTGTTTCACGCTGAATTACCTACAAAGTTGGATACTTGAGAATTTATCTATGGATTCTTTCATGAAAAATTATTTACAAATTTTTTCACATGAATTTATCCAGGAATTCTGCTTCAAAATCTATAAATAATATTTATATAAATTTTTATTAATTATATCAATTATTTAAATATTTTTATTGACTTTAAAAATATGCTTTAATTTTGTAACAAATAGAAGAAAAACAATTTTCAGATCTACTACAAATGTTATGGATCAGAAGAAAATAGTTTACTTTTTTAAATTATTTTAAAAATATATTTATAGTAATTATTTTGTAAATTTTTTTTTTGGGGTGGGGGCTTATCATCCCTAATAACGCCCCTTTCTCCCTGATGACATGAAAAACCCTTTCCCTCTCCCTCTCCCAGTGCCCTAGCTGCCTCCCAATTGTTGATCTGAGGACTCTCCACTGAACTCCTTGCTCTCCACTCTCGAGCCCTAACAATAGAAAGGTACCCCCCCAACCTTGACATTCAATGCTTACAAGCCTTGGAGGCCAAGAGGACAACATGGTGGAGATCTGGAATCTATAGAAGGCCGCAGTTGATGTTGAGGAAGGTCAAAGACAAAGAGAGGACAACATGGTGGAGATCTAGAAGAGCAAGAGGGAGGAGAGCTTGCTCAAGAAGCGTCGTGAAGGCCTCCAAACGCAACAGTTTCCAGCAAACATTCACGCCTCTGCTGTCGAGAAAATGGCCCTTCTAGTTTGACTATAATTGATTTATCGATTAAGTAGAAAAGGAAGAATGGAATGCTGTGGACAAACTAATAGTTGTGATTAGCTAGTTTAATTTGACCCAAAAGTCATATATGCAAGGTGACCACATGATAAATCCAATTTATATTATAATTATGTGCTCAATTTGTTTGGATTTATCAAATGTTTTTCACTATTTTTAGCTAAAATGTGATAATTGGTGTATAAATTCATTATATCCTTTACTTATTTTTAATTTGGGTGAACTGAATGCGTTTTGTTAAAATGAGCTTTATAGAGCAAATATTTTATAAAATTTTAACTTTACTCATTTAGATAAATTTGGGATTTATCAAGTTCAATAGTAGTAGTTTTTTAGTTGGATGTCTTTGTAAAAAAAATTCATATCTAAAGGTACAAAATTTGGATTGAGGTGATCCTAGAGCCATTAGAAAGCTAAGAGAGAGAGCTACAATTGTTATGTTTGAACCTCAATCCAATTTAGCCTAGAAGACACTCAAACATTAAAAAAAACAGAAGGTAGAATTATGCTTCAGCAACAGCAAATTTTACCAGATGTAGCTTAGAGAAGAAAATTCATAACTTGAGATACAAAATTTATATTGATATGATTCAAGATGTTTAGAAACCACAGAGAAAGCTCTACAACTTTTGTGTTTGGAGAAAATCCAATTCGATACAAAAAGAGCTCAAAATTTAGTAAACAGCTGTAGTTCTCAGAACAGTTTTGTAGTTTTTTCAGCAATAGCGTATTTGAAGGAAACAAATTCATAACTTGAGGTATAAAATTCTGATTGAGCTTATTCAAGAGGCGTTAGAATGATAAGGAAGAATGCTACAACTTTTATGTTTGGTCCTTAGTCCAATTCAGCCCGCAAGATGTTGGAATATTTGAAAGAAGCAAGCAGACTTAAGTTTCAGCAGCAACAGCAAAGTTTGCATATTCAAATCCGAATACCCATGACCCCAATGAACGATCCAGCTCCATGCCCAATACCCAAAACTTGAACTACTTGAACTTTGTGCTTGATTTCAATTATTTTGAACCTTTTGGAGCTTTCTTGCAGAGGAATTTTCAGTGGAAAAGCAACACAAATCATATACAACTGGTTGCTATTTTTTAGGGAAGAAAAAAATGAGTCTTGTCTTTGACTTTAAATGGGGGTGGGTGAGAGTGTTTGAAAAGGAGAACAAGAAAAAAAACTCTGAGCAATCTGGAAGTTGAAGGAGAAAATCAAGTGCAACCATTGGAGAGGGAGAAGCAACACCAAAAAATTCTACAACAAAGTTTCAGTAGAAGCAACCTTCAAAAGCACTATAAAAACTTCAAATTCTTCATCTTCTAGACTGAGTTCTTCTCCCTAATATTGTTATTATTTTCAACAAATTTTTGTTTTGTTTTGTTTTGTTATTGATATCTTGTATGAACTCTTGCTGAAAATTGATCTTATTGCTAAATTGTTGAATAATTTTATGAAGTAATTATCTTAGTTGGGGAAATGATGTAGCTGTACAACCTAATTTTGTTTGATAATATGATTTGAAATTATTGATTCTAAGTACTGCAATTATATTTTTCAGATTGTGAGCGTGAGAGTGTTTACATGACAATATGATTTTCAACTTCGTTTGGAATGTTATGAAGGATTAAGCTAAAATTTCAAATTTCTTGAAAGCTATTTTTTTTATAAGAAATTGCAGAAAAATTGAATTTATGAGATTGAGTAATGCTAATCTTAATGCTACTTAGCTTGTAATTGATTTTCATAACCTTGTTATCATTCGGTAGGAGTCGCTAGGTAGTATTAATTGATTTCAAGCCAAGTTGTAATTTGAAAGTAAAGTCCAAGCATTGTTTAACACAACGGAAGTTTGGTAGATCAGTAGAATGCCTGAAATTCTATTGTGTGGCTTGTTTAGGTAGTTTGGTAGGATGCTTAACCAAAAAAGATTTCACTATTCTTAATATATTTTGGAATTGAGTAAATTAGGCGGGGCTCGGTAGAGACCAATGAAATTATTCACTTTCAAGATAGATTAGCTGGTCTGATAGGAAGGTTAATATTTTTAGAAATCTTGCCATCTCATAATTTTATTAGCAACCTCAGATTCCATTCTAATTCATAATACCAAGCAAAATTAAGGTGGTGCTAGCGAAATTATTTTCCCCAACGGTATCTCTCTCATATTTTTAAGTAGATTTCTCTCTTGAATGATCTCCTAATTTCCATCACTAGTTATAAATTTTATTTTTCATTTTTATTAAATTTTCTCAAAACTCACTTTTCTCTCAATTAACATATAAGTTAGGTCAAAATTTACAAATCAACAAAAATCAATCCTCGTGGGATCGATACTCAACTCACACACACTTTTTATTGAGCGACTGGTGCACTTGCCAATTAGACGTGCTAGGTGCGCAATTAGTTTTTGGCACCATTGCAGGGGATTGAAAAAAAAATTATGCAAAATCCAATCTAACTTGTTAACTTGAGAGCTTTATGGTCAATATTTGTAGGTTGAAAATTTGCAATTGGAAAAGGATACAGAATTTTCTGCTTGATTTTGAAAGTGAATTTCTGCTAGTTTTTATCCTTAGTTAAATTGTTAATTTTGTTTTTCATTTTGCCAATTATTTTTATTTAGTAGTTTCTAAATTCTTAGTTGAGCTTGTTTGTTGTAATCTGAATTTCTATTATTAGTGCTATTTTTTTTCTTTTGTGTTATTTTATTTATGTAGATTTCAAATTTTATTCCCTAGGTTTATTTTCGGCTTTTTCTTTTTTTTAATTGCCTTAAAAATTAGTTATTTTCAATTTTCTGATTTGTTTACTATGCTAAAAATCTGGTTTCCTATTTTGTTGTGAATTTGTTTTCTAATCTATTGTTTTGTACAAGTCTTGAATGATAAATCAATTTAGTCTTTTGATGCCTATTTGATCTCTTTGTATGCAGAAAATTATATTAAAATCTGAAAAGTCTAGCAAATTTCAGCATTCTAAATTCTGAAAATTTTAAATTGAAAGCTTTATTGGTGCATGACTAAAAGTCAAAAGGAGCCTCTTGAAGGGTTCATTCCAGAGGTTGAAAGAGCTCTTTATATCTGTAGAAGAGTTTTAGCTAGAAGCCGAGAGCAAGAGCTGAATTTATAAGAGAAGTTGCATCAAGAGCATATTTTTCAGCAACCAAACATGGAAAATATAGAGGCACAACTTGAGGCACCCAAGTCTCTGAGAGAGTATGCAACTCCCACTTTCACTAGAGCTGAATCAAGTATATTGAGATCAGGTGTAAATGCAAATAACTTTGAGATAAAGTCAGCTATCATCACCATAATCCAATCCAATTAGTTTGGTGGATTACCTCTGGAAGAACCAAATGTGCATTTGAGAACCTTTCTTGAGATATGTGATACATTCCGATACAATGGAGTGTCTGAAGATGCTGTAAGACTTAGATTGCTCCCATTCTCTCTTTGGGAAAAGGCTAAGGGTTGGCTCACATCTTTACCACCAGGCTCCATTATAACATGGCAATCTATGGTGGAGAGGTTCTTGGCTAAGTACTTCCCTCATTCCAAAACTTCTAAGCTAAGGAATCAGATCTTGGCATTTCAACAAGATGACATGGAATCATTATATGAAGCTTGGGAGAGATATAAGGAGATGCTTAGGAAAATGCCAAACCATGAGCTACCAATTTGGCTTCAAATCCAAACTTTCTACAATGGGTAAATCATTCTACAAGTGGTATGATAGATGCATCTGCTGGAGGTTCAGTCATGCACAAATCCCCCAAAGAAGCCTACAATTTATTTGAAGAGATGGTTGAAAATTCTTTCTAATGGCCCAATGAAAGGATGCCAACAAGGAGAGGAGTAGGAATCTACAACGTGGATCAAGTCACTTCACTTGCAACACAGATTGAAGTTTTGAATAAAAAGATAGACAATTTTGCAATCCAATCATCTCAAGCAGTAATGAATGTGCAAATGACTTATCCTTGTGATTTTTGTGGAGGAGGCTACCCTAATCATGAGTGCCAAGCCAGTAGCAATGGGACCATGTCATCTCAAGAGAATGTGAACTTTGTGTCTAATGCCTTTAGTAGGAGCAATCCCAAGAATTCAACTAAAGCAATCCTTATAGTAACACTTACAATCCTAGGCAGAGAAATCACCCAAATTTCTCTTGGAACCAAGGAGCAAGGAGGTCACAAGCTAGTGGTCTCCAACAACCACCAGGTTTTTAGCTAAGGCAAGAACAAAAAGGACAAGTACCACCAAAGCCTAGCTTGGAGGATATGATGTCTACATTCATTTCAAGTGTTGAGTAGAAATTCAGTAATCAAGAGGCAAGTATCAGAAATTTGGAAGCTCAAATTGGTCAGCTTGCGAGCATTGTGGCAGATAGAGCTCAAGGTTCTCTGCCTAGCAACACTGAGAAGAATCCAAGGGAGCAACGTAAGGCAACTACCTTGAGAAATGGAAGGCAACTGGAGGAACAGATTCAGATTTCAAACAAGGTAATGGATTCTGATATTTTAGTAAGCAAAAAGCAACCTATCTAAGAGAAAAATTGTCCAAAAAATCAGCATCTTCATCAAGTTTCTAAAGCTGTAAGTCAAGAAATTCAGCAACCAAGGCACCTACCAATTGAGAATCTACAACTGAGCCTGTCACTCATAGATTTGGAGCAAAAATCAGAGGAAAAAAGATCTGAAAATTCTGTAGTTGTAGAAGCTAATGCAAAAGAAAATCAAAATGCAGAAACTAAGGACACTTCTGAATTTTTAGCAGATATGGAGGTGAATCAAACAGGTGTTGTCACTCTTAGAAGTGGCAAGAAGCTAGAAGGCATAAAGGTCATCAAAGAAAGGCCAACTGAGGAGAGTAAGAAAGCTGAAAATTCTGCACTTGCTGCAAATTCTAGAAAATTTCAGTAGCAACCTCTCCGAAAACAACAAGAGGATGAAAGGCAAGTTGAAGTTGAGATAGAAAAGATTAACATGAGAATAGTTGAAAATCATAATAGAAAGGATGAAAGAGCCGAAAAAGCAACACAAGCTGTAGATTTTGAAAAATTTTAGCAAGTTTCTTCAAGCAAGAACACCCAGATAAAAGCAAGGAAAGGATCCAAAGGGAAGGAAATTGAGGCTGAAATTCTAGGCTGAAATTCGAGAAATACTTGAACCTTTCATATCCCTAGAAGTACAAGCAAGAGCAACTTGACAAGCAGTTCTCAAAATTCTTGGATATCTTGAAGCAACTAAGTGTTGACATGCCTTTTTCAGAAGTGATATCCCAAATGCCTACTTATGCAAAGTTCTTGAAAGACATTCTCTCTAACAAAAGGAAGATAAAGGAGACAGGCATGGTGAGACTTACCCAACAATGCAGTGCCATCTTGCAAAGCAAAATTCCACCAAAGCTTAAAGATCTAGGGAGTTTCACTACACCTAGCACTATAGGATCTTTTCATTGTACTAGAATTAGGTACAAGCATTAATTTGATGTCTTACTCTATTTTTACTAAGTTGGGTGTGGGTGAGATTAAGGAGACTGAAGTGATGCTTCTGTTTGCTGATAAATCAGTTAAAAGACCTAGGGGCATAGTAGAGGATCTCTTAATAAAGGTCAATAAATTTACATTCTCTGCTAATTTTATTATTCTAGACATGCCAGGAGATGAGGATACCACCATTATCTTAGGGAGACCATTTTTGGCAACTGGTAGATTTTTGACAGATGTTCAACAAGGGAAAATAATCTTTAGGGTGAATAATGAGGAATTAATATTCAACATAAGAAATTGCATGAAATACCCTTTAGATTTTTTTTCTTGTTCAACTGTAGATGTGTGCCAAGAATTCCCTAATGATATTGTTGATGGGTTGGTGATGGGTTGTTGTAGAGAAGATAGTGAGGAATTATTTGAGGGGGGTATGGATGAAAAAAAAATGAAGAGTGTGAAATGGAAGTTGAAAATTTTAAGGAGGAGAAAGCTGAAATTTTTCCCAAACTTGAACTTAAAGAATTGCCTTCTCAACTTAAATATGCATTTCTTGAACCTAATGCTTATCCTATCATTTGTTCTTCTTCTTTGACAGGTGAGATGGAGGAGAAATTGTTTAATGTGTTAAGGAAGCATAGGAAAGCTATTAGATGGACAATAGCCGACATTAAAGAAATTCCTCCATCAGTGTGCATGCATAAAATACTTTTAGAGGACAATGTCAAACCAGTAATTCAGCATCAAAGGAGGCTAAACCCTGCATTACAAGAGATAGTGAAGAAAGAAATCATCAAATTACTTGATGTAGGTGTTATCTACCCTATTTCTGATAGTTCTTGGACATCTCCCATATAAGTAGTGCCTAAGAAAGGGGGGATAATTGCTGTTAAAAATGATAAGAATAAACTAATTCCCACAAGAACTATCATAGGTTGGAGAATATGTATAGATTATAGGAAGTCGA
Organism: Thlaspi arvense; assembly: GCA_911865555.2. Taxonomy (NCBI): domain Eukaryota; kingdom Viridiplantae; phylum Streptophyta; class Magnoliopsida; order Brassicales; family Brassicaceae; genus Thlaspi; species Thlaspi arvense. The sequence goes on from CAJVSB020000037.1 coordinate 40,863, forward strand.
ATATTGTAACTAGGAAAGATCATTTTTCACTTCCTTTCATTGACCAAATGCTTGAGCATGTTGCAGGGCATAGCTTTTATTGCTTTCTTGATGTCTATTCAAGCTACAACCAAATAGCTATAGCCCTAGAGGACTAAGAAAAAGCTACATTTACTTGTTCTTATGGCACCTTTGTTTATAGAAAGATGCCGTTTGGATTGTGCAATGCGCCAGCCACATTCCAACGTTGCATGATGTCCATTTTCTCAGACATGAATGAGAAGTTTCTTAAAATTTTCATGGACGATTTAACTTTATTTGGGGATACCTTTGATAATTGTCTTAAACATCTCTCATTAGTTCTGCAGCATTGTGAGGAGACTAACCTAGTATTGAATTGGGAAAAATGCCACTTCATGGTAAATGAAGGGATTGTCTTAAGACACAAAATTTCAGCACTTGGCATTGAGGTAGATAGAGCCAAAGTAGATGTAATTGCCAACTTGCCTCCTCCAACATCAATGAAGGGAGTGAGGAGTTTTCTTGGACATTCGGGCTTTTATAGAAGATTCATCAAGGACTTCTCAAAGATCACAAAGCCACTCATAGCTCTCGTAGCAAAAGATATCAAATTTAGTTTTTCTGATGACTGTTTACATGCATTTAATTTATTGAAAGAAAAACTAATCACTTCTCTTGTTATTGTAGCACTTGATCGGAGCCTTCCATTTGAGCTCATGTGCAATGCAAGTGATGGTGCGGTTGGAGCCATTCTTGGACAAAGGCATGGGAAGAGCTTTTATATGATATATTATGCAAGCAGGACACTCACTGTAGCCCAACTCAACTACACCACAATAGAGAAGGAGTTTCTTACGATTATCTTTTCCATTGACAAATTTAGATCTTATCTTATTTGTTCTAAAGTCATAATTTATACTGATCATGCAGCTCTCGAATACTTACTATCTAAGAAGGATGCCAAACCAAGACTTTTGAGGTGGATGCTACTTTTGCAAGAGTTTGATGTTGAGATAAGAGATAAAAAGGGTGTTGAAAATGTTGTGGCAGACCACTTGTCTAGGCTAGAAATCGAAACTAAAGAGAAGAAAGAGATTAATGAAGAATTTATGGATGAGAAAATCTTTGCTATTTCTTCCTTTTATGCTATATTTGATAAATTGCCTTGGTTTGCTGACTATGCCAACTATCATGCAGGCAAGTAGATTCCAAAATACATGACAACACAACAAAGGAAGAAATTTTTTTTAGAAGTGAAGCTTTACATATGGGAGGACGCTTATTTGTACAAGGTTTGTGCAGACCAAGTGATAAGAAGATGTGTACCTGAGGAGAGATGCAAAGCATCTTGAGCCATTGTCACGATAGAGAGATTGGAGGCCATTTTGAACCAACAAGGACAGTAGCCAAAGTGCTACAATCAGGTTTTTATTGGTCAATGTTGTTTAAGGATGCACATACCCATTGTATGTCCTGTGACAAATGCCAAAGAATGGGTAACATCTCTAAAAAGCATGAAATGCCCCTTAATAATATTCTTGTATGTAAAATATTTGATGTGTGGGGTATAGACTTCATGGGCCATTTTCCAAAATCCTTGAACAATAAATACACTTTTGTAGCTGTTGACTATGTTTCAAAATGGGTAGAAGCAATTGCCACACCAACTAATGATGCTAGGTTGTAGTGAAATTCCTAAGGAAAAACATATTCTTTAGATTTGGAACTCCTAGGACAATCATTAGTGATAATGGAACCCATTTTTGTAACAACTTGATGGCTAAACTCTTAAAAAAATATGGAGTCAAGCATAAGACCGGCACACCTTATCATGCACAAACTAGTGGTCAAGTGGAAGTATCCAATAAGGAGTTGAAAAGGATTTTAAAGAAAATTGTGAATTCATCTAGAAAAGATTGGGCACTTAAGCTTGATGATGCCTTGTGGGCTTATAGAACAGCTTTCAAGACTCTAATAGGCATGTCTCCATATAGACTAGTCTTTGGTAAAGCATGTCACCTCCTTGTGGAACTTGAACATAAAGCATATTGTGCTACTAAATTCTTAAATTCTGACGTGAAAGCTACAGGTGAGAAAAGATTGCTACAAGTTGATGAACTAGAGGAATGGAGGCTCAATACTTATGAGAACTCAAAGCTATATAAGGAGAGGGCCAAGAAGTGGCATGACAAGCATATCAAAGATAGACAATTCACTTCGGGGTAGTAAGTTCTCCTTTTTGACAGCAAGCTTCGCCTTTTTTTGGGAAAATTAAAGTCAAGATGGATAGGACCATACAAAGAGGTATATCCACATGGTGCAGTAGAGATATGTCCACTCAATAGCACAAATGTGATCAAAGTCAATGGACAGAAGTTGAAACAGTACTTTGAAGGCAATTTGGAGGGCAAGGCCTCCTACACTAAGCTCCATGATCCATGTATGGGAAAGAGTCAAGCTAATGACTATAACTTAGCATCCTTTTTACTTCTGTTTCATATCTTTATTTTCAGTATTTTTTTTGTTTTGTTTTTAGTAGCAATATATAGTTGCCTTTTTGCGAATCACCCCACTTTTGATAATTGTTTCTATGCTACCTTTTGCATATTAGCAATCTAAAGTTGGAATCTTTACTTTCAGGTCTGCTGATTTTTTTAGTGTGGAATGGAAAGAGAGTTGAAAGTCTTGCATTTTTCAAGATTTAGCTATGGGTAAAATCAAGGGAGTTTCCTTCACCCACCCTATCTTGTGCTTTATTTTTAAACATTGAGGACAATGTTTGGTTTGAGTGTGGGGGTAAGGGTAAAATCTAAAAATTTTGAGAACTTTTGAAAATTTTGAACTTTTCTGAAGAAATTGGAGAAAAATGTGAGTGTTGAAGAAAATTAAGAAAGTCTTAAAAAAAATTTCTTCAAAAATTGAAAGGATGGCAAATTTTGAAAATCTGTAAGGCTTTGAACTTCTTGTGAGCAAAATGGCCCAATTGAGCATTGGTTTAGCATTTTAGAGGCCATTTATGCATTTGTGATGCCATGGTCAAACTTAGCTGCTTGAGCTTGAAAACTTAATTGATTCCTTGAGCTAATTACATGATATATGCATGATGAAATAGGCATGCTCTTGACTTAATTGAACTTAGTTATCTTCATTTGTTTGTATTGCCTATTGAGCACCATCCGAGCCTTGCATGATATCCTATATTGTTTCATTGCTTCATTAACTATTGATGGCTATTGATGGCTATCATTAAAAAAAAAATTTCATTAATTATATCATTATTGTCCTATGCTAGAGATCTTAATGCATAATTGGTTGTGATAATGATAATCTTGCATGAGATTTTGAAATTGAAGGTTTTATACTTAATGTAATCACATCTTGATTGCTAAAATGTTTGTAAAGGCAGTAGGTTATAAAACTTTGAGTACCAACATTCAGGTCATCAGTAACTGTGCTTGATGTGCTTAAGCCTGAATATGTACTTGTGGTGTGTTTGCGCCATTTTGGTTGACTCGAGCTAGTAGATCTGAGGGGTGCTTCATCATCTAATGCCTTGAGCCAACTAGATAGGGAGCCATTGGTCGAATGCTCGTTACAAGGGTCACCTTTAGGACAAAACATTTAGAGTCATGTATTAAAAAAAAAGCAAAAAAAAAAAAAAGAAAAGAAAAAAAATGATACTCCTACTTGCCTAAGTGAAGAATCTTGTTGTAAATGCCTTCTATTGAGATGAAATTAATTGTTGTAAACCATTCTTACTTCGTTTTATGTATTCAATTTTCTAGTTCTTTGTGTAAAACATACATATCCCTTCTTTGTTAATAGCCAAGTACCCATGAGCCCTTTTACAACCTGAAAAAGTCCTATGGATCTTGGGGAATGCATTTATTTACGATTTTTGTATAGGAGCTATTAAGTAAGCATCTTGAGTTTTAATTGCTTTGGTATTCAATGTGTCATCTCATTTGTATAAATCATTCAGAGATGCTTGCTTATGTCTTGAATTAGGCTATGAACTCACATCTGAATTTTTTAGTGAAATATATATTTTTTTGTGTGAGTGTCACAATGTCTTGGATGATTTGAGCAAAGAATATGTTTTTGAAATTTAATCTCATCTTTCTTTGCTTGAGGAAAAGAAAAAGTTTAAGTGTAGGGGTAGTTGATAAATCCAATTTATATTATAATTATGTGCTCAATTTGTTTGGATTTATCAAATATTTTTCACCATTTTTAACTAAAATGTGCTAATTGGTGCATAAATTTATTATATCCTTTAATTATCTTTAATTTGGGTGAACTGAATGAATTTTGTTAAAATGAGCTTTATGGAGCAAATTTTTCATAGAATTTTAACTTTACTCATTTAGATAAATTTAGGATTTATCAGGTTCAATAGTAGTAGTTTTTCAGTTGGATGTCTTTGTAGAAAATATTCATATCTAAAGGTACAAAATTCGGATTGAGCTGATCCTAGAGTCATTGGAAAGCTAAGAGAGAGGGCTACAATTGTAATGTTTGAAGCTCAATCCAATTTGGCTTGAAAGGCACTCAAACATTAAAAAAAAATATAAAAGGTAAAATTATGCTTCAGCAGCAGCAAATTTTAGCAGATGCAGCTTAAAGAAGAAAATTCATAACTTGAGCTATAAAATTCAGATTGATATGATTCAAGATGTTTGGGAAACCTTAGAGAAGGCTCTACAACTTTTGTGTTTTAGAGAAAATCTAATTCGGTACAGAAAGAACTTAAAATTTAGCAAATAGTTGTAGCAGTCAGAACAATTCTGTAGTTTTTTCCGTAGTAGCATGTTAGAAGGAAAAAAATTCATCACTTAAGGTAAAAAATTCTGATTGAGCTGATTCAAAAGGCGTTAGAAAGATAAGGAAGAATGCTATAACTTTTCTGCTTGGGCCTTAGTCCAATTCAGCCCACAAGATGTTGGAAATTTTAAAAAAAGCAAGTAAACTTATAGTTTCAACAGCAGTAGCAGAGTTTGCAGATTCAAATCCAAATACCCATGACCCTAATGGACGATCCAGCTCCATGCCCAATGCCCAAAACTTGAACTACTTGAACTTGGTGCTTCATTTCAATTATTTTGAACCTTTTGGAGCTTTCTTGTAGAGGAATTTTCGGTGGAAAAGCAACACAAAACATATATAGCTGGTTGCTATTTTTTAGGAAAGAAAAAAATGAATCTTGTCTTTGACTTTGAATGGGTGGGTGAGAGTGTTTGAAAAGAGAGAAAGGAGCACGATATAGAAAAGTAGAGGGAGAGAACAAGAGAAAAAGAGAAGGAGAACAAGGAAAAAAACTCTGAGCAATCTGGAAGTCAAAGGAGAAGATCAAGTGCAACCATTGACGAGGGAGAAGCAACACCAGAAAATTCAACAACTAAGTTTCAGCATAAGCAACATTCAAAAGCACTACAAAAATAACAAATTATTCATCTTCTAGACTAAGTTCTTCTCCCTAATCTTGTTATCATTTTCAGAAAATTTTTGTTTTGTTTTATTATTGATATCATGTATAAACTCTTGCTGAAAGTTGATCTTATTGCTAAATTTTTGAATAATTTTATGGAGTAATTATCTTAGTTGAGGAAATGATATAGTTGTACAACCTGATTTTGATTGATAATATGGTTTGAAATTGTTGATTTTAGGGTTTTGCAATTATATTTTTCATATTGTGAGCTTGAGAGTGTTTATATGATAATATGACTTTCAGCTTGGTTTGGAATGTTATGAAGGATTAAGCTGAAATTTTAGATTTCTTCAAAGCTAATTTTTTTTTATAAGAAGTTGCAGAAAAGCTAAATTTATGAGATCGAGTAATACTAATCTTAATGCTACTTAGTTTGTAATCAATTTTCATAGCCTTATTATCGTTCGGTAGGAGTTGCTAAGTAGCATTAATTGATTTCAAGCCAAGTTATAATTTGAAAGCAAAGTCCAAGCATTGTTTAACACAACGGAAGTTTGGTAGATCCATAGAATGCCTAAAATTCTATTGTGTGGCCTGTTTAGGTAGTCCGGTAGGATGCTTAACCAAAAGAGATTTCACTATTTTTAATGCATTTTGGAATTGAGCAAATTAGGCGGGACTCGATAGAGACCGACAAAGTTATTCACTTTTAAGATAGATTAGCCGGTCCGATGGGAAGGTTAATATTTTTAGAAATCTTACCATCTCATAATTTTATTAGCAACCCCAGATTCCATTTTAATTCATAGTACCAAGCAAAATTAAGGTGGTACTAGCGAAATCATTTTCGCTAACAGTATCTCTCTCATATTTTTAAGTAGATTTCTCTCTTGAATGATCTTCTAATTTCCATCACTAGTTATAAATTTTACTTTCCATTTTTATTAAATTTTCTCAAAACTCACTTTTTTCTCAATTAACATATAAGTTAGGTCAAAATTTACAAATCAACCAAAATCAATCCTCGTGAGATTGACACTCAACTCACATACACTTTATTACTCGAGTGACTGGTGCACTTGCCAATTAGATCTGCTAAGCGCGCAACACCACCCCTTTAATCAACTTCAAATGCTGACACCAGAGCACAAGTGCTTATTTTCATCGCAAAATTTGACGTCCCCGTCAGGCAGTGATGCAAAAAGCTAAAGGTTGAGTATCCTTCTGGATAATAGTAGCATTAGTCTTGAGAAGGATTGGTTTGCAAATTTTGTTGGTGATGTAGTTTGAGATGACTAGCTCTACAGGCTAGGTGTCCTGTTTTGCCTCATGGAGACCCAAGATGTTATTGAAGATTTTTGGTTGTCCTAAATAATTGTCTCAAGTCAAAATTTTCTTCTATGGTTCTTTTATATTTTTTCATGCAATGCCATTTATTACAAATAATCCAAGGCTCTCTAAGTTTGAAAGCTTTCATTTATGTGTAGTTGAGAACGTCTCAGTTATAGCAACGCAGCAACAACACTAGTCACAACAACAAAGTAGCGGCCACCACTTCCGCCCTGTGCTTTTTTGGTTAAAAATCTTAGAGCTCAAATCACAATATTCATTGGTCAGATAAAATTGTGGCAGTTGGACTTGACCTTTCAACTCTATAAGTATCTCTATTTTTTAAGGAAAGAAGGGAAATAAAGGAAGAATTGAAACTATGACAATGAAGATTTTTAAACATCCACTCCCTTAATACTGCTGCTCTCTCAATAAAAGGGCAGATTGATTGTTCTATATACCCTGTCCTCTGCAAGGCCCTATTTGTTTCCCTCCCACTAGCCTCTTGGTCTAGTTGGTGAACTGGGGCTAAGCCTAGGATCATAGAATAGTGCTTTAATACTACGGCAAATGCAACAGGAGCTCTTGGTGAAAATCACCATAGCCTTTTTTGATGCCAAGTCCCTAACCCTCTTCATTTCAATTGCTTTAGGCTTTTTAAATTGGAAACGAAATTGATAGAACAAAGAAATTGCTTGTAATGCAAAGAAGCTTGTGTGGTCTATTGATGCTCGTCTATATGGTGGATTCAAGCTTTCCTCACCCCTTATTTATATCCACTACCTACAAGAAGTGGAAAGATGTTTAATTCACCAAGGGAAAAGAAAAAAGCACAAAAAAATAAAAATTATTAGCATATTTGTTTTGGATAATGGTGGTGAAGTTTGCTTCATGGTGACTCTGTGTTCTAAGAACAAATTGACATAATATCCATCTTCCAGATTGCATGTACATGCGAGCTGTTAGATCCATTTTTTATTTAATAATTGTTAAGAAGGATATATTCTTCTATGTTGATTAAAAAGCACTTTCTAGCAGGGATGCAACTTCCAGAAAGGGGGGCAATCAGTATAATTTACATAGGATGATGTGAAAAAAAAACCTTTTGACATCATATGATCGAGAATCGTATTAAGAAGTGGAAGTCAGCTCCATTGAAAGTGCTGGTTGTGTATGCATCAAACACATAATCAATATTGTCATACAAAATTTGATCGGTCTAGCACCATGTGACTATCTTCTAATGAGGTTTTGGTTTGTTTAAATACACTTTTTTAATGACATTGTACAATTCCAACACGAAGGTGATTTTTCATTCCTAGAGTGTGGTTCCATCTGTCCAAGGAGTACCTAATCAAGTACGAGGCTGAGTGTCTTCCTCCGCTAATAGTTGCCAATCTTAATGGAGATGGAAGGAAAAAGGTTCTTGTGGCTACTTATGATGCCAAAATTCAGGTAATATGTTGAAAGAATATTAGTTGTTTTCATGTGGATCTCTAATTTGTGTAAATAGCTATTAATTGTTGTGCCTATTTGTGAGAATTTTGTGCTTGTACTTGTTGCAAAATCAGGATTCTTGCTCAATTTTGGATTAACGCATCATATGCAGCTGCAAATTGCGCCATGAGGTTGAGGAGCATACCTCCAAATCATCATTTTTCCTTGTAGAGGAATTTGTTTGTATGTAATGACCATGTTCTTTAAAGAAGTCTAATATGCTTTAGAAAAGAAACTCCTTTGCATACAGGGCATAATAGTAGAGATTTATTTGGAAGTAATGATCATATTCTTTAAATAGGCCTAATATGATCAAGAAAAGAAACATCTTTGTATAATAGTAATCGATAGCCTACTTGTATATGCATATTTTTCTTAATATCAGCATGTACATTTATTTTTTTTTGCAAATGAAGTTCACCTTTCTGGTTATAGGAATGACCATATAATTTTTACTAACTACTATATTTGACATGATTGTCTCCACCGAGGAATGAAAGCCTCTCAACCTAGTGCATCGTGTTATTGTCCTTTTGGTGGGATGCTGGTGTTTTTATTTTCCTTTTTCTTGTTTATTTAGTTAAGTTTGCTGGAACAAATGTTATTTTTAATAAATTTGACAAGATAACAATGTCAATGCTATTATGGTACTAAGAAAAATTCTTTCTTGGTGTATAGAGTTTAAACTTTCTTCTGATTAGCCTCTATCTAGAATTGTCATGGAACAACCCTAATTTACCTCGAATATGGGATGTTTCTGTACAGGGAACAAGATTGGCAATGTAGGAAGCTTTTCTTGGAATGCTTCTATATGTGGAGTGCATTATATGCTTAACAATGCACTAGGATAGGGTTAGACTCCTATAAAGTGTACTATTAGAATAATGCCTATACTACACATATACATTGAAAATTCCAAAAAAATTAATATATACCTGACATTAACTCAAGTACCTAGGTATGCTACCTAGGGTATGCCCATGCTCGCAAAAAGAGTCATAGTTACTTTTTTATGAAAAATAATCCACAAGCGGATAGGTGAAACCCTTAGGTTAGCAACTAACCCCTTTTCCTTGCATGTCATCATTCTTAAATCACCATACCAAATCTAACTCTTGTCCCCCTCTAAAACCAACTTGCTACCAATACAAAACAGTAGCTTTGTGGCTCTTAAATTGGGTACAAGTTGGCCAAAAAAATGAGGTTCAAAAATAGCACTTAGGGGTATGATCATTATGACCCACACTAAGCTACATCAATCCACCCTCCTAAGGCTCGACTTTCCCCTTTTTTTCTCTAAAAGCAGCCATGAAAGACCACCTTAAACTGATCCTAATTGACCACTATGGTGGCTGAAATTGGCCGGATCTTAGCTTCCAACATGGCTGCAACATTTGGTACAAGATTTCATACCCTTTTTGGGTTTTATTCTCCCCTTTGCTGTTCTTTCCTAACAATTTCAGCAACTTAACTCACTAAGATTCAGATTGAAGCACTACTCTAGTAGGAAATTGATAAGCAAACACAATTCAACTATAACGTCCACAAAATTCCCACAAACCCTAACTAGCTTCATTTTTTTCATTAGCTTTAGGGTTTGGTTCTTCTCACCTATCAAACCTTTGATTTTCCAACATGAAAATAGTCCTTAAACAAGATTGAAACCAAACAAACTAGAAAAGGAAGCATTGCTGAACCGAAAATATGAGAATCTCTCAAAAACTTACCAAAATTCAAGTGGAATTCCTTGGCCTTTGGCCCGGTTTCAAGTATTTCTTCTTCTTCCTTTGTTTTTTTGTCTCTCTTCTCTAAGGTGCGCAACCAAGCAGGCAGAGGGGGCTTAAATGGGTCCTTGAGACGGCCATGGGTGACAAATTTCTCATCCCTTAATCCTCTACCTAATCTTCTCTTAATCCCTTCTTAATCCTCAAAAGCATTAGGACAAAATTTGAGGTTAACACAAAATGGCTCTCTTCGGTGCATTACTCAAAGGAAAAAAGGACAATAATAAAAGCACCACCTAGCCTTAGTTTAAAACACCCCAATGCCACGTGAAGAAGAAATGTAAGGTTTTATTTGGCATATATCCATGCATATACAAGGGGGAACATAAGGTAAATCACAAGGGCCTTGGTTTGGAATGTTACACGTGGACAAACTCTAATATACTTCTTCCACCCTGCCTTCTCCATAACTTTTTATGTATACAATAAATCTAACAAATAATTTTTTCAAAGTCATAACTACAAAAAATAAAAATAAAAAATACAACTCCTATTTCAAAGTAAAATTCCTCATAATCTAAATTTTCAACTACTTTGGTTTCAACATTGGCTTTGTCCTCTTAGTTTTGGCTACAAATGGGCTTTGAGTGTGCGTTTGAGGACTGGATTGAAATGGCTTTAGATTGCAAGTTGACATGAGCTTCAAAGTTGGTTGTGGGTTCTTGGGACCAGGCTTTTACATTGACTAAGGGCTAGAATTTGAGTTAACAGATGTCACATCCCGACCAAGTCAGGACAGGGATGACTATAGCATTCATATATCTCACATACATGCATCATTCCATGCCATCATACATGCCATATTAGTGTGCTTAGCTTGAAAATAAACATTCTTAGGATTTAGTATAAATAATAATAATAATAATCTAGAATTCTTGATTTTTAATTTAAGGAGCATCCAAAATTTGAGAAATTTCAAGGGATTGGAATGAAAATGTTGGAAGACAAATTTTAGTAGTTGGGAATCTTAGAGAGTATCCCAGATTAGAGGATTAAGGAGCTAATTAGTAAGCTAGTTGCACGATTAAATTACTAAATCAAGGGGGTATAGGAGCAAAAATTCAAGAGATAAGGGGAGAAATTGAAAACAAATAAGGAAGTGAGGGACTTCTTTGTAAATACCCTAAGTTGTGCCTTATACATATACATAAACAACATGTAATTAATTAGAATTACCATCCCAGTCGTGCAACAAAAGAGAGAAGAGAAGGAAACTAAAGGTAAGCTGATTTTTCTTTGAAATCCTTTGATGCTTTGCATTTTCTTGTTTGTTTGGGTCTTGTATTATCTAGTTTTCCCATTGCATGGCTGGATTATTGTGTGAAGAACTGGAAATTTTGCTGAATTGCTTGCTATAGGAGCCGAACCTGATAGAGGGAGGAAAATGCATGAAATGGTTGCTTGTTTTAGAGCATTTTGAATGAAATCTGTAAAGCTGTAAAATCTTCTGCAAATTAATGGTTAATTAGTGATCTTGATTGTTGTAAATGGTGCTAGGAATCATGGGAGAAGAGTGCGGTTAAAGTTATAGTAAGGAAGGGAATGATTGTTTGGCAGAATAGCAGTAAATGCAAGCTGGAATTCCAATTGGAAGAAAAACAGAGCCCCAGCAGAAAATTCTGCAATGATGCCTTGCTTGGGCCGAAATTCATGGGAGGTTTAATCAGGGAAAAACAAAGTTAGAAATGTGTATTAAGCGTATATTTAACCACCCTAGAAATTGGATTAATAATTGACACAAACTAAACTCATTTACACTACCTGAAGTAGGGAAGGTGAAGACAATGCCTATGCTGTCAAACTGAAATTTTTTTCAACAATGATACACTGGTTTGGCTAAGAATTTGAGAGTCAGAATGAGCTCTAAAAGTTCAATTTCCCTAGGTTAATCAAGTGTTGGTTGAGTCATCTTAAGGAGAATTAGAAGAAATTTTGAAATATAGCTCAAAGTCTACAATTCAAGTTAATTAGGAGTGCATTAGTGTGCTGTCACTGCTGCAGATTTTTCTGCTGCAAAACTTGGTTAAATCTGAATTCTTCAGAGTCCATGATGGAACTAAAAGCAAGCTTGCAGTGTGGTTTTAGGTAGGGATTAGGTCACCTTAAAGAGGGAATGAGAGGGGGACTCGAAATTCTAATTCAAAATAGGAAATTTCCTTGAAAATCAAGTGAAAGTGTGCTATCAGTGTACTACAACTTTGACAGCAAAATTTCCTACTGCTGCACTCTATTTAGGCCAAAATTTTGAGGAAATTAGGATGGGTTTAAAGCTAGTTAGAGGAGTAGCTTCAAAGTAGGTCACTTCAAGGTTAAACCTTTTAAACCAACATTAGGAATTCTTGGTGAATTGGGGATTAGAGGTTAATAAACTGAAATGAAGGTGCACAATTTGAACTAGAAAGAGATTTAAAATGACTCCTATGGAATTAAGTCAAAAATAATGGAAAGAACATAATCCCAATGGGCAATGATAAAATAATTTAGCAATTGAGCATTCATGGCATATGACATGCATTTGCATCGATCATACTGTACACCCCTCTTATATTGCAACTTCTCCACTTGTCGGAGAGGGAGACCAAGCCAAGCCTGACATCGGCTCGTCTGAGCCCACGAGTCATACGTAAGGTATACTAACCGGTGAGTGGCACATTTTTTAAACTTGGAGTTTTAAATTTAAAATGTATGCTTCATGATAATGATGACCTGTTTTCAAACCATGCATGTATGTTTTATACCAAAATAGAAATAGAGTGCTATATTCTACTTTCAAGTGTATATGATATGTTTGATTTGATTTTGAGATTTTGGTGCCTTGGCACCTAGACTGCAATGCCAGACAGCTATCTGAGGTAGGTGGCACTCTTATAGTCGGTATTATAGCATTAGACCCAGGGAGGTCTAATACATCACAAACTGTGTAGTCTGACCTGGAATGGTGACCCACAGTTCAGGCTACACAGTATAATAGTGTCCAGCATTTTTTTAGTGATTTGATGTTTCATGTTTTACTGCCCTCAAACATTATGGGCTGTGCACACCCTATCAGACTACCTATCAGATAGCTGTGAAGATGACCTTTACAATTCTTGATGTCTTCATATTTGCTATTCTAAACATATCACTGAAATGCTGAATGTTGTAACGAACTTATCATGATGCTTTGCTCTTATGTTTCCTTGGGATGCTTAGATTTTATGAAAATCTGGCTTGGAAGTTTGGATCGTGTTTCTATTTGAATGATTTCTCAAGCTATGCTTCTATATACATATATGCATGTTATAGTAAAGAAAAATCACTCTGTTTTTGCTAAGTTTAAATTTTGTGCCATTCATTGAGATTTAACCTCACCCATTTTATTTCTGAACTTTCAGATCGTAGAAGGAGCCCTATCATTTATCAGTACAGTTTGTGTCTACACTACATAGTAGTTAAGGGCAGCTAGTAGAAGGTCTTTAGGGGATTTTTTGTCTTTTGCATCTATTAGCTTAGTATGAGTAGAAAGTTTTAGCTTAGAGATGTAGTAGATAATGAGCTTGTACATAAATTTTGAACTGTAACTAGTGAAATGGATGCATGTGCTTATATATATGTGTGTGTGTCTATGACTACATTTGTTGGCTTGCTTAGGTTTCAGGTCTGAAAATATGTATGTTGGAAATGTTGAGCATATGAGATTAGTAACTCCAAGATTATATTACTGAAATGTCAATAGGGATACAGGTTAAACTTTGAGATAAGGATTACAGCAGCCGCATGTTGCCAAACTTTCGATACTGGTGGATGTTGATCGTTGCCCTGGCTGTCATGCCTCGCTATATGCAAGAAAGGAGGGGTGTGACAACAGATTTGTAGACCTGATAGGCCATGGCACTAGATAGGGCTACATAGTAGGAAAGGTTGGGTTATTAGATTGAGGATGGCCTCAAACCTCTGGTATTGCAGCTTGGTTGGAATTGGTGCAATGCTGAAGCAAGGTCACTTGCAACTAAGAAAATGAGTTTTGTTGAAGCGTAAGACTAAATAAACTTCAATTGACTCGAAACCAAAACCTGCAAGTTCGTTAAGCAGAACTAGACAATAGTTGAGCTTTAGAACCACACTCCAATCCTCATTCCTCAGTCCTCATTTTTGTTGTCCCAAAAGGCAATCTAAGAGGGGGTGAATTGGGTTTTTATTGCAGAAGCTAAAAGTGTGAAAAATTAAAAATAATAATAAAAATATTGAATCAAATAAACTTATGTAATTCACCCAACAATAAATATAAAACAATTTTAAGTAAAGTAAAGAGGGCAGGTAAAGGAGATGCACACTCTTTTATAGTGGTTCGACTTGCTACCCAAGTCTACGTCCACTCTCTCGAGCTCTAACTAGTCGAGGTTCTACTAAATTCTTTACATTTAACGAAGGCAAGAAATCCTGAGTACAAATAAAGTCTTTTGTACTGGCGGAGGCAAAAAATCCCGATTACAAAGTCTTTGATTCAGCTTTAAGTACCAATACAAATGGTAATGAAGATGAAATAAAAATGTAGCAATTCCTCTTAAGTAGAATTAGCTACTACTCATGTACAAAAATAATCTCACTTCAAAGAGGCACTCTCAAAAAATAAAACAATTTGCACTATGCACTCTTTGATCTAATAATAAACAATTTATCGCAAAGAATTTTAGAGAGAGATTGACGAGACTTTGAGAGTTTATTATTGTGTATTTCTTCTTTCAATCTATGCTCTTTTTATAGGAAAAAATACCAAAGAGACGTTGGAGAGACGTTGGCCTTTGTGGAAGATAAAATCATTTGTGAACGGTAACTACATGTTGGCTCATTTTAAAAGTTCAAATAAAATGGCTTCAAACATTTAAAAAATCTTTGTTTTCAACATATCATACTGTAAAACTGCTTTTGACAAAAAATGTTCGCTAAGTTTAAAATTGCCTAGAAATTTTAATTTGTTTTAAAAAATAACAAATGATATATTTTTGAAAATCTTATAATATCTACTTTCATTCAAAATTAGAATCATATAAATTTGACTTTTATATTTTGAGATATGATAAAAATATTATGGTATACTCATTTTGTCTCTAATAATGCGACTCAGTAGAATGGAGCACTTTGAAAAAACTATATCTATCAATATACAAGTATAAAATGTGCATATAATATATGAATTTAAAGCTCATCATATATATTTTACAAATAAAATTAATTCAAAATTTTATTTATATCATAAGTTATATTTTACTAATTAGAACTAATATTGTGCAGATTTCAATATTGACTTTTTCAGAAGACAATATAAGAAATTGATATTATAAATTGCTCTGATATAAAAGAGTATATAACATAAATTATACATCAAAATAAAGATATTTGAGTATAGTTTCATATAAAATTAACCTTGCTATTTTTGAAGTTTTATATAATAAGATATGATTAATTTATTACATACATGTCTAATTTGACAATTTTGCTTTGTAGCATATGTAGTGTATATATCTTCAAATAATAAACTTAACATTATAATTTGTCAATATTATCCATTATATAAATATATATAATAATTTTATTTTATTTTGAGATTATCAAAATAAATATGAAACCTTAAGGCTAATAATCTCCCCCTTTTTTGTGATGACAAAACAAATATATAATACAAAATACCCATTAAGTACATATCATGAAGATTCTTCCACTTTTTGACATCATCAAAAAGATAAACTATATAAGCTTCCCTTCAATATATGTATGAAAAATATTTAGAGACTTATCCCTTTCAAAAATGAATTGATGCAAGTAATATTAACTATATACTTAAATTTGTAAGACCAAGTTCTGTTTTGATAAAACAAAATTTTTCTTCATTAAGAGGTTTTGTAAAAATATCTGCTAATTGATATTTAGTATTCACAAATTTTAGTATTATGTCACCTTTTTGAACATGATCTTTCAAGAAGTGATGTATAATATCAATGTATTTTTGTTCTTGAGTGTTGAATAGGATTCTTAGAAATGTTGATGGCACTTGTATTGTCACACTTAATAGAAAGTATTTGTAATTAAGTCCAAAATCTAGTAAAGTGTGCTTCATCCATAAAATTTGTGCACAACAATTTCTCGCGGCTATATATTCAACTTCGGCCGTAGATAAGGCAACCGAATTTTGTTTCTTACTAGCCCAAAAAACTAAACATTTTCCAAGAAAATGACAAGTTCCACCAGTACCTTTTCTATCCAATTTATATCCTCCAAAATCTACATCTGAATAACTAGTAAGTTCAAACGAGGTTCCTTTAGGATAAAATAATCCTACAATTATAGTTCTTTTAAGATACTTAAGAATTATTTTGATAATATGCAAGTGAGATTCTTTTACATTTGCTTGAAATCTAGTACACATGGAAATACTAAACATGATATCGGGATCGCTAGTAGTTAAGTACAATAAAATACTAATCATACCTCTATATAGCTTGATGTCTATAGGTTTTCTATTAATATTTTCATCAAATTTGATTGAGGTACTCATAGGAGTTCTCATAATTTTAGAATTATCAATCTCAAATCTTTTTAGTAGCTTTTAGTGTACTTAACTTGATTTATCACAATCCCTCCTTTGAGTTATTTTATTTGAAAATCAAGAAAGAAATTCAACTCACCCATCATACTCATTTCAAATTTATTTTGCATAAATGAGGCAAATTTTTTACATAAAGTTCATTAGTAGCTCCAAAAATAATGTCATCTATATAAATTTGAATAATAAGTAAATCATCATTTTCTTTCCTTATGAATAGAGTATTATCCATTTTTTCCATTGAAAATCCATTTTCTAATAAAAATTTTAAAAGCCTTTCATACCATGATTTAGGAGTTTGTTTCAAACCATATAAAGCTTCTGAAAGTTTGTAAACATGATCCACATATTTCTCATTTTCAAAACCCGGTGGTTGTTCAATATAAACCATTTCAACAATAAAACCATTTAGAAATACACTTTTAATATTCATTTGAAATTCATATGATATGCAAATACAAGTAATATTCTAATAGTTTCAAGTCTAGCTACGAGAGAAAAAGTCTCTCCATAATCTATTCCTTCTTCTTGATTGAAACCTTAAACTACAAGTCTTGCTTTATTTCTAATTATATTACCGGATTTATCAAGTTTATTTCTAAAGACTCATTTGGTTCCTATAACCGTGTAATCACTAGGTCTAGGCACTAATTCTCAAACTTTAATTTCTTTCAAATTGATTCAATTCTTCTTGCACAACTAAAACCTAATTTTCACCATTAATAGCATCATTAATAGTTTTGGGCTCAATCTGAGAAATAAAAGACAAGTGATCACAAATATTTTTCAATTGATTTCTAATTTTTCTACAATCATTAGGATCACAAATAATTTGTTCTATAGGGTGACTAGATTTATATTTCCAAGCTTTTGTAAATCACTATATGGAGTTTTATCAAAATTTTCTATACTGGGGGGATTTTTAATTTCTTTTTCCTTATCATTAATATTTAAATTAACTAACTCATCCTCAACATCATCATATATGACTTTATGTAAAAATGGATCAATTTCATCAAATGTAACATGCATAGATTCTTCAACTACATTAGTTCTTTTATTAAAAACTTTATAAGCCTTACTAGTAGTAGAATAACTTAAAAATATGCCATCACCAAATTTACCAAGATTATCTTGAGTGTTTAAAATAACATTTATACCCAAACACTTTAAAATAATCAATCTTAGGTTTTTTATCAAACCAAAGTTCAAAAGGAGTTTTCTTCAAAATTGGTCTAATAAGAACTCGATTTAAAATATAACAAATCGTATTAACCGCTTTGGCCCGAAAATATTTAGGTAGCTTGTATTCATTGAGCATAGTTCGAGCTATTTTTTGTAAGGTTCTATTTTTCCTTTCAACAACTCTATTTTGTTGTGGGGTTCTAGGTGTAGAAAAATTATACTCATATCCATAAGTATTACAAAGATTTTCAAATTCATTATATTCAAATTCCCAACCATGATCACTTCTAATTTTTTAAATCATATAACCTTTCTTATTTTGAACTTTTTTACAAAATTTTAAAAATTGAGAACATGTTTCATTCTTGTGAGTCAAAAATAATATCGAAGTAAATCTTGAAAAATCATCTATAATTACAAAAGTATAGAGTTTTCCAGCAAGACTAACAGTTTGAGAAGGTCTAAATAAATCTAAATGTAAGAGTTGTAAAAGTCTAGACGTAGAAACTATATTTATAGATTTAAAAGAAGTTTTTCTTTGTTTTCCCAATTGATAAGAAGCACAAATTTTATCTTTATCAAATTTGAGTTTAGGTAGGTCAATGAGTAGTTGTTTTCTTGAAAGTTTGGAAATTATATCCATACTACAATGACCTAACCTTCTATGTCATAACCAAGAATCATCATGTAATGCACTCAAACATTTCATATTTTGTTCAACCAAATTATCAAAATCAATAGTATATACATTTTTATCTCTAAAGGCAACAAATACAGGCATTATTCTTTGTAAAAACTTTGCATGCATTATCTTGAAAAATAATTTTATAACTTTTATCACATAATTGGCTAATACTTAGCAAATTATGTTTTAAACCATCAACAAATAAAACATTGTCAATTATGAGCGAGTTAGAGTTACCGATTTTTCCAATGCCAATGATCTTGCTTTTAGCATTGTCTCCAAAAGTCACATAACCTCCATCTATTTTCGAAATAAAATTAAATTTTATGTAATTTTTCGTCATATGTCTTGAGTTTCCACTATTTAAAAACCACTTATTCTTCCTTGTGGTACTCTGCATACAAATTTCCTATAAAAATAAATTAGGTTTTAATTT
This sequence comes from Thlaspi arvense, assembly GCA_911865555.2. Classification (NCBI taxonomy): domain Eukaryota; kingdom Viridiplantae; phylum Streptophyta; class Magnoliopsida; order Brassicales; family Brassicaceae; genus Thlaspi; species Thlaspi arvense. The sequence continues at coordinate 59,790 of CAJVSB020000037.1, forward strand.
TTGGTACCCAAACTTTCTTGGGTCCAACAATAGATGCAATGTTACATATGTTCCCATAGAAACACAAATAGATGCAATATTACATTTCCTTTCCATTTATAATTATTTGGAACTAAAATATTTTTTGGTGCAACTAATAATTTTCTTTTTAATGGACAATCATATGCATAATGTCCTTTTCCACCAAAATAATAACATGTAATAAAGGGACTAGATTGATGAGAGCTTTTTACAAAATAGTTTTTATAAACTTTTGTCCTTGACAAGCTTTGTATCCCAATCCAGTTTTATCAAAATCATATCTTTGAGTAGTAAGTAATTTACTTAAATTTTCTTTTCCTTGAGTAAATTTAGATAAAATATTTGTAAGTTGTTCTTTAACTCTTTTTCTTAATATATTATTTGTTTCATTTTTAGATATAGAAGCAAGTTGAGTTTTCAAATTATCATTTTTATTTTTCAAACTAGCATTTTCATTAGAAATATTTAAAAACTTCTTTTTCAAATCTTTATATTTCTTTCTAAGATTTGTTAATTCATTTTATAATTCATCACATGCATACAATAGCTCATCATAAGTTAAATTAGAAGTGCTAGATGTAGAAGAAGATGAGTTTACCTTATTATCACTTTATCTAGTAGCCATGAAACATAAGTTAGTAATGCCACTTCTACTTGATTCTTCCACCGAGTTACTTTCATCACTTAGATCTCAAGTGATGGCTTTTATGACTTCTTTTTCCTTCTTATTCTTCTTAAGAAATGGACAATCCGGTTTTATGTGCCCATGTTTCTTGCATTCATAGCATACAATATATTTCTTAGAAAATAATTTTTTTTACCACCTTTCCTTTGTCTCCTTTCAAATTTTTTCTTTTTAACTAGTTTAGTGACTCTCTTTGCAAGATATGCAATTTCATCATCACTTTCTACTTCACTATCATTGGAGTTTTCTTTCATGGTAGACTTTAGAGCAATAATCCTTCCTCTTTGTGGCTTTTCCTCCTCTTCATTTCTTTAAGTCATTTCATAAGTCATTAGTGACCTTAGAAACTCTTCAATTGACACTTTGGAGAAATCTTTTGTCTCTTGTATGGCGGTCACCTTTCGAGCCCAACTATTGGGAAGTATCCTAATAATTTTCTTGACAAGAATTTCATCATTAAAATTTTCACCAAGAGAAATCATGCCATTAATAATATCCGTAAATCAAGTATACATATCTTTTATAGATTCATTTGGTTTTATCATAAAGAGTTCATATTCATGTTTGAGCATATTGAGTTTTGTGTCTTTAACTCTACTCGTACCTTCATGTGTTATTTCAAATATTTTCTAAATATTTTGTACCATTTTACAAGTAGAGACTCTATTAGACTCATTTTTATCATGTCAACAAAACAATGTATTCATAACTTTTACATTAGTTGTAAAAGTTTTCTTGTCATTTTCATCCCAATCCTTTTTATTTTAGCAATGACTATGTTATCTAACTACCATGGGAGTGTTGTATCCTTCTTCAATACTATTCCAAATATCATCATACTCTATTTGTTGAAGATAAATAGTCATCTTAATTTTCTAATAACCATAGTCACTACTATTAAAGAAATGTGGTCTAGTAATAGATTGACTCTCCATAACTTTATGTACACCAATAGTTGCCATAATGTGTGATCTTATTCTAAAGATTTGTTAAGGTCATTATTTAGAATCTAGCTTTGATACCAATTGTTGTCCCAAAAGGCAACTCAAGAGGGAGGTGAATCGAGTTTTTATCGCGGAAGCTAAGAGTATGAAAAATTAAAAATAATAATAAAAATATTGAATCAAATAAACTTATGCAATTCACCCAACAATAAATATAAAAACAATTTTAAGTAAAGTAAAAAGAGTAGGGATAGGAGATACAAAATCTTTTATAGTAGTTCAACTTGCTACCCAAGTCTACATCTACTCTCTCGAGCTCCAACCGGCTGAGATTCTACTAAATTCCTTACACTTGATGGAGGTAAGAAATCCCCGAGTACAAATAAAGTCCCTTACACTTGGCGGAGGCAAGAAATTTTGATTACAAAGTCTTTGATTCGGTAAGTTTTAAACAGCAATACAAATGGTAACAGAGATGAAGTAAAAATGTAGCAATTCCTCTTAAGTAAGATTACCTACCACTCATGCACAAAAATAATCTTACTTTAAAGGAGCACTCTCAAGAATAAAACAATTTGCGCTATGCACTCTTTGATCTAATAATAAACAATGTAGCACAAACAATTTTAGAGAAGGATTGATGAGACTTTGAAAGCTTGTTGTTGTGTACTTTTTCCTTCAATCTATGCTTATAGGCAAAAACATTGAAGAGAGGTTGGAGAGACGTTGGCCTTTGTAGAAGACAAAATCATTTGTCAAAAGTAACTGTACAAAAATTCAAATAAAATGGCTTTGAACATTTGAAAAATTTCTAAAATATTCTTGAATACTTTGCAATGAGTCTATTTTTAAACTCAAAAAGAATTATTGAATTATCATGCACCGTTTGAGAGAAATGATCAAACGTTCAACGACATGTTAGACTGTAAAATTACTTTTGACAATAGTTGTTAGTCAAGTTCAAAATTGTCTAGAAATTTGAATTTGTATTCAAAAATAACAAATGATATATTTTTGAAAATCTTATAATATCTAATTTTATTCAAAATTAGATTTGTGTAAATTTGACTTTTATATTTTGAGATATAATAAAAATATTATGATATACTCATTTTGTCTGCTGATAGTATGATTTGGCAGAATAGCCCACTTTGAAAAACTTTATCTATCAATATATAAGTGTAAAATGTGCATATAATATATGAATTTAAAGTTCAGCACGTCTATTTTACAAATAAAATTAATTCAGAATTTTATTTATATCATAAGTTATATTTTACTAATTAGAACTAATATCGTATAGATTTCAATATTGACTTTTTCACAAGACAATATAAAAAATTGATATTATAAATTGCTTTAATATAAGAGAGTATATAAGATAAATTATACAACAAAATAAAGATATTTGTGTATAGTTTCATATAAAATTAACCTTAATATTTTTAAAATTTTATATAATAAGATATGATTAATTTGCTACACACATGTCTAATTTGACAATTTCACTTTACAGCACATGTAGTATATATATCTACAAATAATGAACTCAACAATATAATTTGTCCATATTATTCATTATATAAATATATATAATATAATTTTAATTTATTTTGGCATTATCAAAATAAATATGAAATCTTAAGGCTAACAATTTTGATCCATCAACTGACCAAATTCCACTTGATGAGCTGAAATGCACTACAAGAAAGAATCAAATTAAACAAATGACCAAAATTGAACCCAATAGCTAAATTAAAGCCAGAAATAGATCTAAAAGCTGAAATTTATCCTTAATTGTTCAATTTAGTTGATTTATGAAAAATCCTTTAATTAAGGGAAATTTGTAATTTAACGCTTATTTTTCCAAAAAAAATGCAAAATACTTGATAAATCCTCTATAAAATCATTATAAATATATGAACAAAATATGATTTATCAAACTTTGCAATTATGTTCTGAAGTTATAATTCAAACAATGAAATATTATTCTAGGAACTTAGAAATTTTGCAGTTATGTTTTGAAAGCATGCTTATTTGTTTTGAAAAACTGATTGATTTTGAGAAGGATAAAGAAAATTTTGCAGTTATATTCTGAAAACATAATTTCGCAATTCTAAAAATTATGTTTCAAAATTTACAAGCTTGATATTATGTTTTGAAACTTATAGATTGTTATTCTTTTTTTCTTTTTTGAGATATGTGGAATAAGACTGAGCTATGTCCTCATTGAAAAGATGATTCCATGGATGGTGGAGAATTTTGACCGATATATTTGCAACAGAAGTCTCCTGGGTTGACAGTTTACCTGCACACAATGGGGGCTGTTTCTTTTGCGTTTGAGACTTGTATGTGCTATTATTTTCTAGTTGTTAATGCATGCTTGCATTTTCTTTTTTTGTCTTTTCAAAAACTTTGGTTTAAGTTTCATGACAAAGGGGTGTTGAACATTGTTGTAGTTTTCATGCTCGGTTTGATCAGGTTTTAAGACTTGTTGGAACTGTTTTAATCTTAAGTTTCTAATAAAGGGGTAATTTTGGCATTAATTTATTACAAACTAATCATATTCTGATTCTAACAAACAATATTGGTGTTTATTTTATCATTTGTCTACACTTCTACTCTATGATATGATGTTATATTGTAGCTTCATTTCTACCTGATATATTTGGTTTTGTGGTTTGTCTCTCCAAATACATTTGGTTTATGACAACCACTTTGAATGCCCTTTGAACAATATATTTATTTAATTGGCTGAGTTCTACAATAACTTTTTTGCACATACTGTAGTGATAGTCTTGGATGAAAATAACCTGGTAAAGTATGTTAAGAAAGGTGGATATTTTCAAGTTAGTGTCTTGGGTTGTGTTGCCATTTACTATTATATTACTCATGGGACAATATACACTTAGCATTTGAAATTAGCCATGGTGACATGAAGCCCTATCAATTGTTCTCGCATAGTGAAAAATTCAAATATACGATAGTGAGAAAAGATGAGAAGATAGAACTAGCAAAACTTTTAGATCGTGTTCCTATTGTAAATAAGGAAAGTTTAGAAAGGCCTTGTGCAAAATAATAATGTGTTGTTTCAAACATATATTTTCACCTGAACCTCAAAGGCCTATCTCTAACATCCGAGGTGGTCTTAATTACCTAGGTTTGTTATTGTTATTGATGACTTCTACTTTAAGTTCCTTTATTATTTCACTTCAACAGTTGGAGGGTTTTATGGCTTAAAGCTTGGTGCTATGTAAATGTTCCTTTCTCAAGTTTATTTGCTTATTTGATTCTTTTGGTGTACTTTGTTCATTTTGTTGTTTTCTTTTGCTTTTATAGAGTATTGGACGATGCATGCGACCACTTTTTGAGATTGCCTGGAGAAGAGGATGCACACAATTAGCTAAGAAGCCTTTGAATCCATGCAAAATGCTTAGCAAGAGGATGTGAAGTGTTCAAACAACCCACAAAATGATTAGTAAGAGGATATGGAGTGTTCAAAAATCCCTTAAAAAATTTAAACTTTTTGATTATGATTGAAGTTTTTATATTAATGAATCCTAGCCATCAAATCTTGATTAATTGGTTTTGAAATTTGTAATTCATGCAAGTCATTGTTAATATTTAGATTCTCCAAATGCAAAGTTTAGATAGAATTTGATAAATTGAATTAATTTTTGATAATAATTATACAAGGCCAAGTTTAGATTACTATTAAACCAAATTAAGAAATCTTACTTTTTCATTTATTTCATCCATTTAATTCATTCAATGGAATAATTATCAAACTTAATTGAGAAATTAAATTAATATTGGGGCTTAGTTTGGTTAAACTTTTATTTAATTACCTTTTTGTGAAGTGAACTCAAATGTTAATTTTCAAGAAATTCATTTACCGGGAAAATTATAATTATGCTTATTTTGCAAAAATCTCATTAAAAATCTAGTTATCAATTTCATTCATCCATTTTATTCATTTGTTCAAATTCTTTATCATTTTTAATTTTACTTTTACATTTCATTATCCTATCATTTAAAATTCTACTTCTTCATTTCATTATTTTATCATCCAAAATTCTACTTGATCATTTTTCTTTTCTTTGTTTACTATTTATTTTCTTATTTAAAAATCCAAAAAAAGAAAATTTGAAACCCTTTTATCCTTTTTTAAAAAACTTTTCTTTCATTTTTAGGTTAGATAATTACTTTGAGTTAAGAGTTTTTAAAATGTTAAAAGCTATCGCTTTGAAAATTGTGCACTTGTGAGTGAATATATTTAAAATGATCATATCAAGATTAGGATCTAAAATTTAGTTGGGTCTTAGCAACTAATTAAATCAACAATATTAATCAAGCCCTAATAATTAATTAAATAAACCATATTAATCAAATTAGAAGAAAAATTAATTAGCTTAAGGTAATGAATTTTACATTACAATAAGAAACTTTTTTGAAAAAAAAATGTCCACGTTACAAAAGGAAGAAAAATTTGTTACGAAAAACTTTCTTTCAAATGTCACCATATTAAGCATAACGAAATTTTAACTTAAGTAACCATTTTTGTGCTTTGTAACATAAACGTTTATCTGTTATAACGATATTTTATTTAAAGTAACAGAATTATTCATTTGTAACCAAAGATGGACCCTTCAATAACAAATGTAAGATTTTGTTACAATAAACCCTTTTATTAGACAAATTTCAATTAGTTACAAATATTTTTGTTACTATATATGCACTTTTTTTGTAATGAATATGAGATCATCTTTTCCTTTTTTCAGGTATGGTGTATAAAGCTAATTAATTGATCTACTCATTAACAATGGAAAACAATTTCATTTACCCTTCCTTCTTAAATTTTCAAATGTCCAAGCACATAAATATGTACATATATGCTCTCGGTCTCTCTCCTACATGTTTCTATTATAAATTTTTGGTATGATTTTGATACATTTATATATATATATTCTTTTTTTTTGGCAGTGAAAGCTCTTGCTGAAATAGTTAAATAACTCAAAATGAAAGATCATGTCTAGAATCTCAATTTGAACTATTGCAATGAGATCAATGACTGCATGTATTGGTAACGTCCTACTCTGGATGATTTTTACAAGAATATTATCTGGTGTAATGGCCCTTAGATTATGTATGCCACATCACTGCAATGTATGCTTATACTCTTTCCCTCTCTCTATATAATCATAGATATTAGATTTGGATGAGATCAGATAGTTGAGCTAGCTCAATAATGAATAGATGGTCAGCCAATTCAACATGTTAATATCTATTTATTTATTCTTTTACATTGAAGCTATAAAAATTGAAAATTATAATAACTTCCAAGTCATTCCTTGATTATTATGGGTTGGCCCGTCAACAAACTAGCTAGTTATTAGATCCATTGGAATTGAGCTATATATCAAATCTTTCACAATATATCCATAAAATGGATTTGATTTGACCCTATAGTATGCCATTTCACACTAAAATATAAACATGTTATGATACTCTTAGACAAATCCTATATTGACAAAACACGGAAGAGATGCTAGATTTATAGGTATGCATGCCCTAATCCTTAGAAGACACATTTTAAAACTGTGAGGGTCTTGGACCAAAGCGAACAATATTTACTTGTGGGCTGAGCCATTATAAGTTGATATCAGAACTCTAGGTTATCAGTGATCAATGGAGCAACGGTTAGACTGTAGGGTCTTAATTATGATTATGAGCTGGCCATTTTCATAATTGAGATGCCATAGGGAAGCAGTTAGGAGTCTTTCTGATTTTGATTATTGTTCTAATCTTACACTTGTTCTTACTCTTGTTATTTCATATTCTGTTGGAAATCTCTTATTAGATGGATGCTCCATACAATAATTATGTCTATGATCCTGAGAATGAGGAATTTGTGATTCTAGAAATGCCAAAGGGAAAATCACTTTTCCTTTAGATTTTGCATGAGATATTGGCCTTCACACCAACACAGGGAAGGGCCCGAGGTGAAAATAGAGGTAGAGGGAGAGGTCATGGGAGAATGACCAACCGAGGTAGATTGACAGAGCTTGAGGAGGCTACTCGTCCTGCTAATACATCAGACAGATTAGCCGAGGTCTTGTTGAATTCAGGAAACACAGCAAACAATGATTGCTTTAATGGAGAAGTTCAGACTTATCTTATGAAGAAAAGCCTGTAACTATCATTGGCCGACAGATTAAGAAATTGATATCTAAAGAAATAGCATCTATAAAAGTATTATGGTGACAACATTGGAAGGATAAAGTGAGTGAGAAATTAGAGAAAGTGATGCGTATGAAATATTCTCACCCGTTCAAGACATGAGGTTAGTTGTCATTTTTGTATATTAAAATTTAGGGACTGAATTTTTTAAGGGGGAAGTTTGTAATACCCCAGTTTAGGATTAATTTAGTAATTTTGACAATATAGGGACTTAATATATAAATACAAAAAAATTTTGGGGTCTAATTAAAAAGTTAGAGGGTCCAATTGATGAAATTAAAACTTGTGGGGTTTGAATAGAAATAATCAAATTTTTGGGGATGAAATCGAATTATTCTACTTGCATGCATGAGATCTGAGATGCCACTTATTATTTCCCAAGTACTATTCATGATGTGGAAAATTTCAATCAATTTTTTTTTATTTATTGCATCGAGGCTTGCCTCTTGACTTTTGTTATTTTATAAGTGGAACTTCACTATCAGGAAGAATAGTCTGACATGTAGAGTACTTTGCCAATTCTAAGGTGGTTTTCCTTTCATATCCATCCACCCAGTTTCGTATGTTGCAATACACTTTTCTAGTGTCTTCTTCTCTATCTTGTTTCTCTTCCTAATTGGTTCTAAATTTAGCAGGATTCAGTGGAAGCCAATGAGGAAGAAATTAAGTCAAAAATACACAAGAAGAAAAAGAAGGACAAGGAGAAAATAAAAAAGTAGAAGGTTTGTCACTGTTGACCATTTTATTTTTTCTATCATTTCCATCCTAAATTGAAATCTTCAATCACTATTTATTGAAATTTTAAATTTACAAAGGACCACATAGATATGCTGCTGAAAAGACTTAAAAACAAGCTGAAGTTGTGACTTGAATTGAATGTTGATCCCAATTTTGACTGAGGACAATGTTGTAGGCTCTAGATTTGTGAAAAGACTTGCTTTGTGTTTAACTCTAGTTATGTGAAAAAATTGGCAAGGAGATGGCTAATGAGAACTAGGCATCATTCTAATGTCTTACTAGAATCTCTATTTCCGTCTGAACTATAAGTTTAATGATACATTTGATACATAGGCATAGCCTTGAGTGGAAACTGTAGGAATTTAGAACTTGTTGCTCTTAAAGTAGTACAAACTTGTGCAATGCACTCTTAAGAAACTTATTTCATTTGTCTAGTGATTTGGTTTTTGGTTTTTCAAATTTTCCATTACATCTGTACAAGATTTAAATTCTAATAGAAATTGTTTGAAGAAATCTTAATCTTCTGCGCAAACATAGATGGTTTGTGCGTTTAGGATGAGTAGACCACAATTAACTTAGGTTGACAATGGTAAAGAGAAATTCACATCATCATGGTTGGATTGAAAATTTACCATCAAACAGAATGGAATGGAGATAAAATTTACCTACCAAGTACTTTTTAATTTAATGTATTGTGTCAATTTTTATTTCCATTTAGTAGAATTAAACTATGCACCATCTAAACTCATAATAAGTTCACAAACTATAAAATATACTAGATGATACAAGCTACTTGTAGTCACAAATTGCAAGCATAAACCTATGTAGGTGTTAAATAATAATGTAATTTTGCTTTTACTTAGGCAAAAAAGTATGAGTTTCTTTAGAGCTAATTGTGTATGGATGTACAATAGACTAGTGCAAAGTCGAAAATGGGTGACTATTGGGTTTATAAACGGTGTCTGTGAATTTATAGGCTTTGCATTAACTCAACAAGAATTTGTTTCTAATGGGAATATAAGGTGCCCATGTTCAAGGTGTAAAAATGGTGGGTTTCGTGCTTTGGATATTGTTAAGGCTTATTTGTACAATTATGGGTTTTGCCTAATTATTATCAATGGGAATCACATGGGGAGACTTTTGTCCCTGTTTTTATGCCATAATCTAGTACTCACATGGGTATTAATTTAAGCACTGATAGTGTACCGTTAAATCCATACTGTACTATGGTTTTGGAAGCTGATGGCCCTTGTATCAACTTTGATGGATTTGATTTGGATGGTGAAGAGAAAAAACCTCCAAATTGATAGTTATAGGACTCATACCCCATTATTAGTGTCACACCCCTCCCTGATCGCACTTAGCGAGGCGTGACAGCTGAGGCAACGACCAACACCCACCGGTATAAAAAATCTGACAGCATGCCAGCCGCTGTAACCTCTTATTTCAATGATTAACCTATATTCCTATTGACATTTTAGTAATATAATCCTAGAGCACTAATCTCATATGCTTTTCAGCATTTCCACATACATATTTTCATATCGAAAATCTAGGTAAGCGAACAAAAGTAGTCATACCTACAAATATATATATATATATATATACACATGCATCCATTTCACTAGTTGCAGTTCAAAAATTTATGTACAACTCATTATATACTACATCTCTACTCCTACTATGCTAATATATGTAAGAGACAAAAATAATCCCTAAGGACCTTTTGCTGGCCGCCCTCAACTACTGTGTAGTGTAGACACAAACTGGTTAGGTATGTCATGGGGCTCTTGCTAAGATCTGAAAGTTTAGAAAATAAAAAAAGTGGAATTGAATCTCAGTGAATGGCACAAAATTTAAACTTAGTAGAAACAAAGCGATTTTTCCTTTACTATAACATGCACATACGTATATAAAAGCATAGCTTGAAGAATCATTCAAATAGAATCATGATTCAAACTTCCATGCCAGATTTCCATATAATCTAAGCATCACAGGGAAATATAAGAACAAAGCATCATGGCAAGTTCGTTGCAACGTTCAGCATTTCAATAATATGTTTAGAACATCAAATATGAAAATGTCAAGAATCATAAAGGTCACATTCACAACTATTTGACAGGAGTCTGTGGGGTGTGCACAGCCCATAATATCTGAGGGCAGTAAAACATGTAAACATCAAATCATAAAAATGCCGGACACTACTACACTGTATAACCTGAGCCATGGGTCACCACTCCAAGTCAGACTACACATTCTATAGTGTCTGAGACCTCCCCGGGTCTAATGCCATAACATCGGCTATAGGACTATCACTTGCCCCAGATGGCTGTCCGGCATGCAAAACTGAGTGCCGAGACACCAAAGTCATAAAAATCATGTCAAACATATCATATATACTAGAACGTAGAACAAAACACTCTGTTTCTATTTTGGTATAAAACATACATGTATGGTTTGAAAACGGTCATCTTTATCCTAAAGCATATATTTTAAGTTTAAAATTCTAAATTTAAAGAATGTGCCACTCACCGGGTGATAAACCCTATGTATGGCTCGTGGGCTCGGATGGGCTGATGTTGAAATCGGCTCGGTCTCCCTCTCCTACAAGTGGAAAAGTTTTAAAATAAGGGATGTATGGTATGCTTGATGCAAATGCATGTTGTATGTCAAGAATGCTAAATTGCTAAGTTCTTTTATTGTTGCCCATTAGGATTATGCTCCTTCCTATCATCCTTGACTTAATTCCATAGGAGTTATTTTGAATTTCTTTCTAGTTCAAATTGTGCATCTTCATTTCAGCTTACTAGCCTCATATCGTTTAATTCACTTGGAATTCCTAATGTTAGTTTAAAAGATTTAACCTTGAAGTGATCTATTATATTTTTAGTTCTTTTCTTAAGCTATGCCTATGGTTTTGCCCCTCTCTTAGGCTTTTAATCTCCCTATTTCGTGTCCTTAGTGAACTTTAGCTCTCCCACAAATTTCTTCACTAAAACAGGATTTTTTGTCAAATAATTTTCTTTTTCAACTGATTTTCATGTAGTTCTTAAGCTAAAAGTGGACTTCTACCTTACTCCTTTCTAAATTGATTTGGTCTACTTTCAAGTTACTCCTCTAACCAGTTTTAAACCCCTCCTAATCTCCCTAGAATTTCGGCCTAAATAGAGTGCAGTAGCAGGAAATTGCTGTCAAAATTCCAGCACCTTATAACTCATTGCTTGAAGTTAATTTGCTTAGATTAAGCTAGTTCTCTAGTTTTTCCTTCAATTTTTTTTTCAAGGTGACTTAACCCACACTTAAATAGCTTATTTTGCTCAACTTTGAAGCTCCTACAACCCCAAAAAGGCTTGCCAAATCACAGTACTATTGCAGAAATTTTTTGCAACACAGTTGTTGCACAATCTTACCATTTCATCACAAATTTTGGTGATATGAGCTCAATTTCATGCCTTCCTTTAACTACCTTATAAATTGCTCTTAATCATCACTTAAGCCTTTAATTTGAATTGTTATTAAGCCCATCCAAGTCCCCAAAATTTTAGTCTATAGCAGGATAGTTTGTTGGAAATTTTCCAGATTGTTGTCTGCTGTGCATCTCTAAAACTTAACAATCACTTTGCATTATGAAAGCTATTTTCTATTTTCCCTTTTTATTTCTCTTTAAGGTAGCTTAATTAACACTTAATTAGCTTGTAAAGGTGGGGTTTTTAAAGCTCATTTAAGCCCCCAAATCTTGGCCTAACATCAGGACTTCTCTGCAGTAAGTTTGCTGTCAAATTACAGCATACATTCACTTGATCCTCTAGGGAAATTTCCTATTCTTGAACCAGAATTTTGGGTCCTCTCTCCTTCCCTCTTTAAGGTGACTTAATCCCTACCTAAACCACATTTTCAAGCTTGTTTTTAGTCCCATTATAGACTCAAAATATTCAGGTTTAACCATGGTTTGCTGCAGAAAAATCTGCAGCAGTGACAGCATACTAGTTTCTTTATACTTTATTTGAATTGTGCACTTAGAGCTAAATTTCGAAATTTTCTTTTAATCCTCCTTAAGATGACTCAATCAACACTTAATTAACTTAGGAAAATGAACTTTTAGAGCCTATTCCAGCTCTCAAAATCTAAGCCGAACCCAGTATATCACTGCTGGAAAATTCCAATTTGACAGCATAGGTATTGTCTTCATTTCCTCTTCCTCAAGTAGTGTAAATTGATTCAAATGGTGTCAATTACTAATCCCCTTCCTAAGGTGGCTAATTATACACTCAATACACCTTCCTAACTTGGTTTTTCCTTATTTAAACCCCCCATAAATTTCGGCCCAAGCAAGCATCATTGCAGAAATTTCTGCAGATGCTCTGTTTTCTTTCAGCTGAGATTCCAGTTTGCATTTCTCTTTATTTTGCCAAACACTCCCTCCATTCTAACTACAACTTTACTTCCCTCTTCTTCCCTAATTCCTAACAACATTTACAGTAGTTTAGATCACAAATAAACCATTAATTTGCAGAAAATTTACAGCAATACAGATTTCATTCCAAAACTCCTCAAAACAAGCAATAATTTCTTGTATCTCCTCCTCTTGTCATGTTCGGCTTCTACAGCAATCAACCCAGCGAAATTTCCACTTCTCCACTTAAAACTCCAGCCATGAAATGGAAGATTTAGATGATAAAAAGCTAATCAAGCAAGAAAATGCAAAGAAATTAAAAGATTTCACCCAAAAAAAAAAAATCACTTACCTTCAATCTCCTCTTCCTTTCTCTCTCATGGGTTTCCTGAAGTTTCTTCTTCTCTTCTCTTTCTTGTTTCACGACTTGGTGGGTTAATCTAGTTTATTACAAGCTGGTTATGTATATAGACTTAAGGCACAATTAAGGGTATTTACAAAGAAGCCCCTCACTTGTTTGTTGTTTTAAATTTCTCCCTTTATCATTTAATTTTTGCACCTGTACCCCTCTTGATTTAGAAATTTAATCTTACAATTAACTCATTAATTAACTTCTTAATCCTCTAATTTGAGATGTCCTCAAAGATTCCCAATTACTAAAATTTATCTCTCTAAAATCTCATCTCAATCCCTTGAAAATTCTCAAATTTTTGGATGCTCCTAACATTAAATTTAAGAAATCCATTTTTTTTAATTGCTATGCTAATTGAACTTGAACAAATAAATGCTAACTTAATTATTTGTGTAACCATGTAAGGGCTTTTTTTATTATTTTTTTTATTTTTTTCCTCTTCTTTTTTTTTTTATACTAACTTCTCAGAATATTTATTTTCAAGCTAGGCACACTAATATGGCATGGAATAATGCATGTATGCGAGATATATGAACACTACAATCATCCCTGTCCCGACACGGTCGGGGACGTGACAATTAGTGGTGAGCAAGTTGCTGAATATTATGTCTGAGTTTAACATAAGTGAGAAATGTTTTAACTAAATTTTGCAATTAATGAAAGAACTCTTACCAGAGGATGCTAAGTTACCAAATGATTTTTATAGAAATAAACAAATGGTTGCAAAGCTTGGATTAGGATATGAAAAGATAGATGTGTACATGACAGATTGTATCCTATATTTTAAGAAGAACATAGACAAAAGGGAATGTCCAAGGTGTGGTCATCCTTGATATAAGCCTAGGAAGAGAGGTGAGGGAAAGCAAAAGTACATTTTATATAAAGTCTTACCTTACTTTCCTCTAACACCAAAACTATAAAGGTTATATATGTCAACAAAGATAGCTGAACTTATGACATGGCATTGGAAAACTCGTAGATAGCCTAGGGTAATGAGTCATCCAAGTGATAGAGAGGCATGGAAAATGTTTGACCAATGTCAACCTAGATTTGTAATTGAGTCTCGAAATGTTACACTTGGTCTTCTAGCTGATGGGTTTAGTCCTTATGGATAAATGGCCCATCCTTACTCTTGTTGGCCAGTAATTGTGACACCATACAATCTACCATCTGGAATGTGTATGAGCAGCCCTTACATGTTCGTTAGTCTTATCATTCCTGCTCCAAAAAGCCCAAGAAAAAAAATGTAGGCTTATACTTGCAACCTCTGATAGATGAGTTGAAACAATTATGAGACGTAGGTATGGATACTAATGATTCCCATAGGAAATAGAATTTTCAAATGAAAGTTGCACTTATGTGAACTATCAATGACTATCCTACTTATGGAATACTATCTGGATGGAGCACATATGGTGTCTTGTCATGCCCTTGTTGTATGAAAAAAAAAGAAGCAAGCCATTCCACTTGAAAGATGGGAAAAAGGTTTCATTTTTTGACTGTCATCATCAATTTTTACCCATGAGCCATTCATTTTGAAGAGATAGAAAGTCATTTTTGAAAGGAAGGGTTGAGTGGTCTACTCCTCCTCCTAGGCTGTCTAGTGAATAAGTTTGGAGGGAGGAATGTGATTTACCGAATATTTTTGATTATCTTGCATCGTATAAGTTGTCTGGGTTTGGGGATCAACACAATTAGGCAAAACAAAGTATCTTTTGGGAATTGCCTTATTGGCATACAAATCTTATTCGACACAATCTTGATGTAATGCATATAGAAAAGAATGTATTTGATAATATTTTCAAAACAATAATGGATGTTAAGGGTAAAACAAAAGGACAATTTAAAAGTTAGAAGGGACGTGCACACTTATTGCAATCGTCCAAATATTGAATTGAAAGTGCATCAAAACAAAGCAGCCTACACATTATCAAAGGAACAAAGAAAATTGATATGTTAATGGGTAAAAAAAACTTAAGGCTTTTGGATGGTTATGCTTCCAATTTATCTAAGTGTGTTGATATGGAAGAATGCAAATTATATAGGATGAAAAGTCATGATTACGATGTCTTTCTAGAAATTTTGCTACTGATTGCATTTCAAGATTTGTTGCCTGAGCCAATTTGGAATACCTTGACAGAAATTAGTTTATTTTTTAGTAGTTTGTGCTCTATAGTCTTAAATTTAGAAGATCTAGAAGAACTTAAAGAAAGCATTGTGGTAACACTTTGCAAGTTGGAGAAAATACTCCCTCATGGTGTCTTTAATTCCATGGAGCATTTGCCAATTCATTTACCATATGAGCAAGAGTTGGCAGTCCAGTTTAGTTTCAGTGTATGTATCCTTTTGAGTGGTAAAGAGCTAAGCTAATTCTTTGTTTTGATAATTAATGTACTTCTACATCACTCTAAAACATGTCTTTATATAAAATGTTACATGAGCTAAAAAGGAAGGTGAAAAATAAAACTCGTGTGGAGGGATCAATATGTGAAGCTTATCTCATTCAAGAAACTTCAACATTTATTTCCCATTATTTTCCACCCCATGCAAAAACTAGGCTGAACAAAATTGACACAATGATGATGGAGATGAAGTTGATGCACCCGATGGTTGTCTCTCAGTCTTTGTACACCTAAGACGGCCATCTGGGAAGATGAAATAATGGTATTTGACTGATGATGAATTGGATGCAACACGCTTATATGTTCTATTAAATTGTGATGAGGCACAGGCATTTGTGGAGTAAGCTAATCGTTTTAATATCTTTATGCAAATATATAGTTCCAATAGCTAAAGGTAAGTAAAATTTTTTTATTGTGTAGGTTCTTTGAAGCTGAATTGAAAAACAATTCACAAAACATAACACCTGAATATATAGAGGCAGAGACAAACAATAGATTTTTCAATTGGTTCAAAGCATATGTAAGTATCATGTAACCCAACAAAACTTTTGTTATTGTTACTATTTTACTAAACTTTTGTTTGGTTGGTTTGGTATATTAATAGGTTTATGATCTAGCAAACAACATAGTTGATGAATGGTTAAAGGGTTTAGCTTCTGGCTCTCATAGACAGGTGTTCACATGGCCTCAATATTTTACAAACAACTATAGGTTCCACACACATGCTCATGGGACAAATAAATCAACCATGAAGAGTGGTGTGTACATTAAAGGAAAATTTTGGAGTGAGAATGAAAGTGATTACTATGGAATTTTAGTTGATATTATCCAATTAGAATATCCTAATCTAACAAATAAAAGAACAACTCTTGTGTTGTTTAAGTGTGAGTGGTTTGATGCAACCAAAGACCGAGGATGGAGGTGCATAATCAATATGGTCTAATGGATATCAATCATAAGAAAAAGTTTGTGAGATATGAACCTCTTGCTTTTGGCTAAGCAAACACAGCAAGTATACTTCTCTAAATATCTTAGTAAAAGAAAAGACCAAGTTGATTGGTAGGCTGTGTGTGAAATAAAAGCTAGAAGTAGAATTCACTGGTAGGAATTATTTCCTTTCCCATCGATACAAGTTTCCCTTACCCAAATATCTAGTGTGGATGTTAGGGACTACCGCTTGACCGTAACGCTTTGGCCTACACCTGTTGTTTAGCTCCAGTACTCCCTTGGTTCATCTGCATTAGGTTTTTTATCATCTGTTCCTCCCTAAATGTGGCTTGTCAAGAGGATATGGTCCCCCCCCCATCAATGAAAATTATGAATGATGAACTTGGATGTCTACATTATGAAAATGGTAAAATAAAGGAGCATGACATGGAGGAAGAACTTGCTAAAAAAGACGAGGAAGAGGTTCTTAGACATGGAAACTATGAAGCAATAGAAGAATTTGACTTTCAGTCATCTAAAGATGAAGAAGAGGAACAAAATGATGAAAATGTTAAGTACAATGATAGTGAAGATGATGAGGACAAAGAAGAATAAGATTTTTTCTAGTTAGTTTTTATATTGTTGATGTGTGGTTATTTTTACAGTTTATGTGGAGTTACTAAAATGTGGTCTTCTATGTACAATAATTTGTGTGGTGAAATTTGTTGTGTTCCTTGTTCGCTTAAAGTTTCTGCTTGTTACTCTTATTTCTAGATTTTCATAAGTAATTATGGCAAGAAGTAAAGGCCTCAAATGTTCCTACACTGGCCGAGGGGGCATTGTTGGCTAATGTGGAAGATGCTCCAAATAGCCACATGTCACTTCTCAAGTCACTGTTCCTCAACCGTCACCACCTTCACCTTCAACCCAACAAAATCATTTCAATCAACCAGCAACAACTTCTTAAATGGATAGCTCTCCACAAGCAACTCCTAATACTGAAGAAGTTGGATCTTAACAACTAGTGCCTTCATCACAAGTGGCTGGTTTTAATCAACCCCTTGCCAATTCTCAGATGTACAACCCTCATGGCATAAGACACTTGACAATAAATGGTAATACATAAGTATAAGAAAGCTTGAAAATTAAATGATTTTGACATTAATAATAAGCATATAAAATTCGTAATTATTCTGTTACACCGGTTTCACCCACATGGTGATGTTCGGAATGTGAAAAAAGCTTTCAAAAAGTCCTTTTATAGCTCTTGGGCTTCTTGGAGCCAAGTTATAGATCATGTTAAGGACCAGTGGTTTAATGATTTCTAGGTTTAAAGAGTTTATTATAATATACTTTGTTATTATTCTTAATTAAATTGTACATTTTAACTTCATACACTAATTAAGTCATGCTTGTATCCTAATTGTAGAGAAATTATACTTTAAATGATGAGGATAGACATCTCATATGGGGTATTGAGTGATAGCTTTGGCAAGACAAAAAAAGCTTTTAGAGAGAAAAAGAAAATCCCTAAGTGGATTAGTGAAGTTCATTAGAATGGTTTGTTGAAGTATTGGGATACGGAAGAATTTAGTAATATTTCAAGCATCAACTCATGGAATAGAAAATCAAGTTCTAATGGAGAAGGGCTATCCTTATACATAGGAGGATCTGTTGCATTTGCCGATTATAGAAAAAGACATGTAAGTGTTTATATATATGAAAGTATTAAATATTTTAATTCAATTTAGCTATGTTTTTGAGTTCTTATATTGGCTTTTATACTTGTAGAAGCTAGAGATAGGAAAAGATATACTTGATTTTGAGCACTTGAAGACTCATAAGACAAAGGATCAAAAGTGGATTTGTGGGAAATCAAAAAGGGTGTGGGTAAGTTACTAATTTTGAAAATTCTACAATTCTATAGTTTTGCAATAAGAACATAATTTTGAAATTCTACAATTTTGCAATTATGAAAATTCTACAATTCTGTAATAATCTTTCAATTTTGCAATTCTATATCTTGGAATGAGAATTCTGCACTTCTGTTTTGAAAAACATGAATTTGAAATTTAAGTACTAGCTTAGGAACTTAAAAATTCTATAATTATGTTATGAAAACATGCCTGTGTTTTTAGAGATCTGTATTGTTTAGGATTCTCACTAATTGGGAGAGAATATGTCATTATGATTTTATTCACTAGCTTAGACATGTAAACTAGCTTTCATACTGAATATGTAGTTTTTGAAGTACTGCAAAGACTTGATTTCACTAAAATTTCCCATCTTTTCAAATCACATTTCAAATTTCCTTTCTTTTCAATACATGTTTCAAATTTCCTTTCTTTCCAATTCATGTTTCCCTCCCTGAATGAACAAAGGATCTAATTTGGTTGTAAAAATTTGATGAGTTAATTTCATTTCTATTTTACATAATTTAGAGGAAATGTATGTCACACCCTACTACTATCGAGCAAAGTGTGACAACTGGGCAACAACCGCTTACCACTGAGTCTAAAATCTGGCTACATAACAGCTGTTGTAATCCTTGACTAAAAACTTGTTAGTGGAGCCTGTCACCTGTACAATGATATATGAATATATGTACATGCACCTGCATTGCATAATTCAATTCAGGCAGTGAAGTATTAAACATTCACACAATTTCCATACGTGCATTCATAATTGTGCTTTAACTAGTTAACAATATATATATATATATATACACATCACCACTGCATCAAATTTCAATTTTAATACCTTCCCTCTCATGTTAGTGACTAAAATCAGTTATAGAGCATACAATTTGCAACACATTAACTACTAAAGATAGTCCTTCTAGCCCAACCTCCAACTACTGTGTAGTGACGTCTTGGTGGTGGTGAAGGGAAATCTAACTAAAATCTACAAAATATAAAGAGTATGAGAACACAACTTCGTAGTGAATGATACAGAGCGGTTTATAATAATACTATGCAAAAAACACTTTTGGTAATTTAGTTACTTGTGGAAAACAAAAACAGAAATATAACAGAAATTTATCTCATCTCATTGTATAGAAAGCTATCCATAAAGCAATGATAGAACAACATAGAAGAGATAAACTTGTTCATGTCAAATATTTTTCTTTAGTTCATCAATATACATAGAAGGCAAGTGCAAAGGAAACTTAGCAAGTACTAGGAAACATAAATCATGCCATGTCATATATAACTCTGATAGGGTGCACACAACTAACAATATTTGAGGGCAATAAAATCATGAAAACATAAAAATTCACAAAATATGTTGAGCACTACTACACTATGTAGCCTGCAACTATAGTTCACCACTCCAGGCCAAACTAACACAGTTTGTGGTGTCTAAGACCTCCTTGGGTCCAAAATCATAGCATAGGAATTGTAGAACAACCACCTACCCCAGATGGCTACCCGACATTTTAGTTTGAGTGCCGAAGCACTAAAATGTCAATAAAAATCATAAAAGCTCAAATATATTGAAATAAGAACATAAGCACTCTATTTCCATATTTTATTATCAAAGGTACACATAAGGTTTACATAACATTTCAATTTTTATTGTAAAACACATATTTGTTTAGAAGAACTAAGGTTAGAGAGTATGCCACTCACCGTTTTTGTAGCCTACGGGTGCTTGGCCTATTCACCTTGAACTGGGTCAGAATCAACTTTATCACGAGTGCCTACAAATGCAAGTGGGTGGAATGTGATTACAATGCCATGGATGCATGAGTAATGCATGCAAATGCAAAAACATGGGGATTATATTACCAAAACCTACATTGCCTTTTTAATTCTTTATATTTTCCTTTCTCTTATTCCTTTGCATTGCCAAATCTTATGTTTTCCTCATTTCTTAGCTTAGTTATGATAAATTTCAGCTTGCTCAATGCTGCTTTTAAAGGCTCTTAAATGCATTTTGACTAAGTTTCTCAAGTCAAGAGATTATACCCATTAATATTGATGAGGTTTCTACGTTATGCTTTCATTTATTTTCTATTGTCTTACCATTTTAGCACTCTTCTTTGGTGCCTTCTTTGGCCTTTCTTAGACTCCTGTTTGGTGTCCTTTTTGGAGGGCATAAAAACTTCCCAAACTTAGTTTCTAAATTTCTAACATTTACTCACAACCTTACTCATATATTTCATATTACCCTTAATTGAATTTTGCTAGGTTTCAAGTTAAATTGGATCAATGTCTTCTACCTTCTTTTTTATTGGTTTCAACTACTTCATAAGCTATTGATTAGCCTTGGTTTTAAGCTTCATTAAGCCCCTTAATGTCTCAATTAAAATACTTTGATTGCTGAAATTTATTGCAGAAAAATTCTGCTCCTTATCATCTTGATTCCCTAATGGTTTTCATTTATACTTGGCAATAATTTGGCCACTAATCCTTTTTTTTCTTTATGCTAATCTCCCTCTTTAGCTAGCCACTCATTTACCATGCATTTAACCCCAATTAAGCCCTAAGTTCGTGGCCTTAGGTACACACACATTGTAGAAAAATTTTCTACAATCACCCTTTACGACCTTATTGGATTCTTGTCACCATTTGTCAAGGTTTTGATATTTTCTTTGCATTTCATTTTCCATGGAGCAAACCCCCTTCCTAATACTCCTATTAGCATCAAAATTGAACCAAAATCAATCCCTTTTCTTGGCCTAAGTGGTTTAGCCATTCCCTATTTTCCTATAGAAAATATTCTGCAAACCTGAAACTAGTTTTCTTGTGTTTTTCAACTTGTTTTTACAAAATTTCTTGCTATTTTCCTTCCTTTCCCTCAACACCACATGAGCTCCCTCTATTCTTGTCCTGTTTTCAAGTTTATATCTTGCATAAAAATCTAATATAAATGCATGGAAACATCAACATATTCAAGCAAACATGATTTTTATACATTTCTCTCAAATTTTCAACAATGGGGTTTGTTCTCTTTATACAATTTCAGCTCCCCCCATGAATTTCAGTAGTCTAATCTCTTCAAGAATCTTGTCTTCTTCAAGCAAATGAGATGGAATAGAGGTATAGCATAAAAATCTACAATAAAAGTTACATATAAATAATTTTCTTGCCTTGATTTTTCGATTTTCTTCTCCCTTTATTCTTCTCTTCTCCCTTAGCTCTTTCTCTCTCTATCTTGCACGAAAATGGCTGTTTCTAGAGGCTTTCCAAGGATTGTAGACTGTAAATCTCAAGGTTTCATATTTATTTTGATAATGACAAAACAAATAAAAATTATTTTTTATATGTATATGGATAGAGTAGTGTCTGGCTAGCCAATTTGATTGGTGTAATTAAATACTCTTGATCACTTTTCATTCAATATATATGTAATTATTTCATTGGCCATCTTCATCGAATGTGTAAATTTTACATTTGGTTGAAACCCTTAGACTATATATAACTACGGGACTTGGTCACGCATATGGATGGTGATCATGGAATGAGTCTCTATGGTCTTAGTCATAAATGTTCCAAGTCGTAGAATAAGTCAAGATAGGGTATTGACTAGATTCAAATTAGACTTGTGCGTGTATAGCATACTTGTAAGGAGGGTGCCTCGTTTCATAGGCGATCAATGTAAGTGACACTGATACATATACATGGGTGCTTATTAGAGAACAAGTTCACTGAACGATCCCGCTTAGAGAATTCTCTATGTTTGCAATAGTACATTAAGTAATTCTTTGACTTGAGGTTCTGTTCTGATCTTGTATATGGGTACATGTGCTTTTGATATTTTTCCTGATCACAGGTTGATCACATAAGGGGTTTTATATTGGGTATAAACCATTCATATATGGAGGTCTACGAGGACCGACATAATATCTATTATCTATCTAGCAGAATAGGTGAATCTCCTATACTATCTATAGATAATTTTTCTGAAAGTCCTTGCACAAGCAATTAGGAAAGGAGTTTCCTAGATTGGTCGTTGAACAAATGTCTGAAGTAGATGTATTGTTATTGAGATTATCGGGATACTGACACATTATCCAAATCCTGTATCTCAAGTGGGAGATTAGTTAATGGGATGATTGTATTTGCATGGTACGCGCAAATGGAAAAATGTTCATGGTTTTACTTTCACCTATTTCTAGGTCTTTATGGGCTTGTTGCTAGACATATCCCGTAAAGTGTAGGTACTCTTGTTTTAATGTAGATTAATTCAAGAGTGGTTAATTGAAATGTGTTTAATTAACTAGAGTAATTAATTATAATTAATTATTCATATATTAAATTATAATTTGTTGTAGGCTCATTTCTAGCTAATTGGTGAATCTAAGGGGTCATACACAAGGGCGAATAAGTCCATATCATTTATGGAAATTTATTTGAATTAATTAATTTGATTAATTAATTAAAACTAATTAATTAAATGATTTGTCATTTAATTAATTGATAAAGGAGAATAAAATAATTACATTAATTAAATAGTTTAATTAATTAATTATTTAATCTTGTCATATAAAATCTCTTAATAAGTTGGGAGATTATTAAAGATAATTAATATGAATTATCTACATAGATATTATTTGATTTCAAATTAAATAATATAGATATTATCTCTAAATTAGTTGGAAAATTATTAAAGACAATTAATATGAATTATCTACATAGATATTATTTGATTTTAAATTAAATAATACAGATACTATCTCCTAATTTATGATAAGATAAATACAAAATTATTTCTCTATAAATATAAGTTTAGGAGACTTTTATCAACAAAGAGATTTTCAAGATGTTGAGAGGGAGAGATTCTTTACAATCCTTAGATCAAGTAGTTATCTTGATAGAAAAGCCTATAAGTTGAAAAAAGTGTTTTTGGATTACTAGCATAATCCTAAGCACTAGTGGATGTTCCCCATGTAGATACCGTTAGAGAAAGTGCATTTGAACTTCTCGTGAACCGTTCGAACTTACATGCTGGTTTGCTGACGTGTGAATTTGAATTTGCTCAATCCCTTCATCAGTAGAAAGCTTGTGAGGTATAAATTAATTTTCTCAGATTAAATTCATGCGTATTGTATCTTGGGGCATAGACTTAGGGATTCAACGTGAATTGATCACGCAATAAAAGATAAAAATTTTAAAATTTTCGCTGCCTTAAAATTCTCTATTTTGATGAATAACCCAACAGTGGTATCAGAGCTCAGGTTATGCAATTTTGAATATGAGAAATTTTTTGATTCATATAGATTGATCAATTTTAAATTTTGGTGTTAAAGAGTTGTTTCAATTGTTGAGATTTATAAAACCTTAAAACCCTTTAAGCAAAATTAATTTTGTTAAAATTAATTAATAGTTTAAGTTTATTAAAACTTAAAAGATTTTTACTATTGAAATTGTTTCAAAATAAAAACAAAATAAAAAATCAAAGCCTCGTTGAGAGGCTAGTTTAGAAATAGTTATATATATATATATATATATATGAAAAGATTGGATGCAGTTTTCTTACAAATTAAAAAAAAAGGAGGCAATTAATGCCTCTGGAATGGAGGCAGCTTTATTGCCGCATGCACTTGCATCTTTAACTTTGTTTAAATTAAATAAACTAATTGATAAAGAGAAGCTTATTGGAAGCGGCCATGGCCGCTTGGAGCAAAGCATGCGGCAGGCGTCGCTGGCCAGATTAAGGCCGGCGACACCATGCCAAGTTACAGTTTTTTTTTAAATATATATATATTTTATTATAAAATTGCAGCAGTATATATATGTGTGTGTATATATATATATTGTCAACCTTTTTTTGTTTTAAAAATTAAAAAAAAAAACGTTGAAGAAAATGAACAAGCGGTCCAGTCAATTTTGATAAAAAAATTTTAAATTTTGAGTTTTTGTGGGTTTTTTCATTATGAACTCAAAGACACCAATTTTGACTAAAACAGAATTTTCTAAAGTGTATAAAATATTAAAAATAAATATATAAATAAAAATATATCTAATAAATTTATTATTTTACATTTGATGTTTATACTTTTATTGGATGGATTATATGGTTAGTTGTGGATTAGTTGATTTTAAAATAAGGCCTGCGAGCCTTGCCTTATCTCTTATTCTTGTGTATATTCTATCTCCCTCCCATGTACATCCCCTCGGGTTTATCTTGAGGTTTCTGTTATTGTTAATTGTAACAATTATTTAAAAGGGCGGAGGCAAGAAAAATTGGTGCATTATGAAGAATCTAACCCACAGGTCTACTGGATACTAATGAAGGCTAATGGAGGATAGTCTAGGTTTTATTTTAATTCCATAGGATATCCACAACTATACCATTGCTTTTCTTATTTTTGTGATATACTTGCTTTTTATTTAATAACTTCATGCATATAGATAACTTAATAAGAAAAGTAAAATTAATGGGATCTTGGTCAACAATAAAGCCCTCACTTAGTTTGACTAAGTATAATATTAAGTTCATATGGGTAATATTAAATGCAGTTTAATCGTCCATACCTTCCATCATTAAAATGGTAACTGTGATGCTACCATGCTTAATGTGCTGTCTTACGAGTCGTGGGCTATGTTTTGCGAGAAAAGCTATGTATACTATTTTAATATATTATGCACATGGAAGTGACCTAGTTATGGCATTGGCACACGAGTCGTGAAATGATTATAATCAAATCACTTACATGATTGATTGATGGGTCTCACTTAACGTAAAGCAACATAAAGGCTCATATGGTTGGGGTCTATGCGAAATATGAGGCAAATAACTCAAGGATTGCATATGAGTGCAATTGACAAAGATGTTGTCTACCTATTGATTTATTTATGGGCTCATATGGTTGGGACATGAGTAAAGTCAATAGGACTTCAAGTTCCACTAGGAAATATGATTTCTCGAATTACTATTTAAGGGTAATGGAACTTGATAAAATAGTGGGAGATAGATTTGAATAAAAACCATTTCATATTTATTTGCATATCATGAATGAATGCTGATACTCTGCCATGCATCTTTATTTTTTTATTTTTTTTGTAGATTTTATATTTCTGCAAATGGCTAAAAATCCTCATACCACCATTGCTGAGAGTAACAAATTAACTAGCTCAAATTATGCTGATTGGATAAGAAATCTGAAAATTGTTTTGGACTATGAGGGACAAACTTATGTTTTGACTGAAATGCCCCCTGATCCTTTACCCGAAAATGTAATTGTTGCACAATTAGAAGCACACTCAAAGTGGTTTGAGGATGACCGACATGTACGATGCATCATGCTGGCTTCCATGTTAGGTGAGCTTATGAAGCAATATGATCACCCCAGACATGCTTCCGAAATATATATGCACTTGGAAGAACTTTACAAGACACGAGATAAGCATGAAAAGTTCGCTGCCTCAAGAGAGCTCTTTAGAGCTCGAATGACTAAGGGCATGTCTGTCCATGAGCATGGTACAAAGATGATCAAGCTTATTCAGAAGCTTGAAAATCTTAACCTAACTATGGATAACGAGCTCTATACAGATTTTGATCTTATAATCATTATCGAGTTCATTCGATCAGTTTGTAGTGAACTTTAACATGTAGCAAATGCAAGTTACACTTGAAAAACTGGTCAACATGTTGTGCGCAGCAGAAGCTACTATCAAAAAGGATAAGACTGTTTTACTAGTTAGTTCTTCATCCCGATCTAAGGCTTCTAAACCAAAGAAAGGGAAAAAGAAAGGACCTAGCAAAGCAAATAAGTTAAAACCAAAGGGTGGGGTCAAAAAGGCTAAGGTTGATCAATCCAATCACCAGTGCTTTCATTGCGGTAAACTTGGGCATTGGAGGAGGAACTGCAAGGACTATCTTGCAATCGTTCAGAAAAACAGTATGTTCTTTGTTGAAGTTAACTTATCAGTTAACAATACTTCTTGGGTATTACATACTGGATGTTGTTCTCATCTTTGCAATGATTTGCAGGTGATGGCAAGAAGCAGAAAATTGAGTAAAGGAGAAGTTATCCTGCGGCTTGGAAATGGAACAAAAGTTGTTGCTAAAGCCATAGGGACTATTTACTTAGTTTTAGTAGATAGTTTTAATTTAGTTTTGAACAATTATCTTTACGTGCCTGGTCTTATTAACAACCTTATTTCTATTTCTATTTTGGATAATGAAGGTTTTGAATTTTCTATTAAAAATGGAAAAATTTTAAGGCCTATGAATGGTTCTTTCCATAATCTTGGCACATTATCAAATATTTTGTATACGATTGTTCAAAATGAACCTATTTTAAATATACAACAAGGAAACAAACGAAAACAAGATGATCAAGATAACGCACAATCGTGGCATACTAGACTTGGGCATATTTCTAAGAATAAGATTCATAGAATGATTACTTCAAGGTTAATTCAAGTGAATGGCCTTGAAGAGATGCCCACATGTGAGTCATGTTTAAAGGGTAAAATGACTAAGTCACCTTTTATAGGACAATCAGAGCATGCTACACATTTCTTGGATTTGATCCATTTAGATGTATGTGGGCCACTAAATGTTAGTACAAGAGGGAACTATTCTTACTTCATTACCTTTACTAACGATTATAGTCGTTTTGGGTATGTATATCTGATGAGACACAAGTCTGAAGCTTTTGAAAAGTTCAAATAATTTAGACTTGAAGTAGAGAAACAAACAGGTCACAATATAAAAGTCCTATGATCTGATTGAATGCGTGAATACTTAAGTGATGAGTTCCTAAATTATTTAAAAGAGAATGGGATTCTCTCTCAGTGGACTCCACCTTACACACCTCAACTTAAAGGGATAGCTGAACTTAGAAATCGTACCTTATTAGATATGGTACGTTCTATGATAAGTTTCACTAATCTTCCTCCTTCATTTTGGGGATATACCCTAGAGATGGCTGCAAAGATTTTAAACAAAGTACCATCAAAGTCAGTACCAAAAACCCCACATGAGATGTGGTATGGTAAACCACCCTCTTATTCTTATATGAGAGTGTGGGGATGCTCTGCTTATTTAAAAACACTGAGGGTAACAAGTTGGAAATGAGATCCACCTTGTGTAAATTTGTGGGATATCCCAAGGAGACAATGGGATATTACTTCTATGACCCAAAGGAACAAAAAGTGTTCGTTTCAAGAAACGCCATTTTCTTAGAAAGGGAATTCCTTTTAGATAGAAAAAGTGAGTTCATAGAACTTGAAGAAATTCAAGAAATACCACAAAATATGGAAGCACAAGATCAAATAGAACCTTCTATAATAAAACCTCCAAGAAGATCTGAAAGGATCTTAAAAGCTACTAAGAAGTACACCCTTATACATGAGTTGGATAGAGATCCAAATTCATATGAGGAGGCGATGCAAGACATTGATTCAGGAAAGTGGCATGAAGCCATGAAATCTGAAATGGATTCCATATACTCCAACAAGGTATGGACCTTGGTGGATCCACCGGTGGATGTGAAGCCTATTGGCTGCAAGTGGATCTACAAGCAAAAGCTTAGAGCAGATGGAGAGGTGGTGACCTATAAAGCAAGACTAGTAGCAAAAGGTTATACTTAGAGACCTAGAATAAACTTTAAAGAAACTTTCTCTCTAGTAGCAATGCAAAAATCCATTCGGATATTATTGGCCATATCCACATATTATGATTATGAGATATGGCAAATGGATGTGAAAATTGCATTCCTTAATGGAGACATTGAGAAAAAATTTACATAGAGCAACCGAAAGGTTTCACATTCGGTGGGAGCAAGCAAAAGATTTGCAAGCTCCAAAGGTCCATCTATGGACTGAAACAAGCATCCCGAAGTTGGAACATACGTTTTGATAATAAAATCAAATCATTTGATTTTATTAAAAATACGTATGAACCTTGTGTGTACAAGAAGGTTAGTGGGAGCACAGTTATATTTATAGTGCTTTATGTTGATGACATTCTCCTTATTGGGAATGAGGTGTAGGCATTAAAAGACACAAAAATATGGTTATCTACTCAATTCTCCATGAAGGATTTGGGTGAAGCATCTTTTATTTTGGGGATCAAAATCTATAGAGATAGATTGAGATGGATGCTTGCATTATCCCAATCCATGTACATAGATAAAGTTTTAAAAAGGTTTAATATGGAGGAATCCAAGAGAGGATTCCTGCCAATGAGACATGGAATAAATCTTTCTAAGTCTATGTCACTAAAGACACGTGAAGAAAGAGAAAAAAATGTCTCGCATACCATATGCATTTGCCATAGGAAGCATTATGTATGCCATGCTATGTACAAGACCTGATGTCGCACATACTTTAAGTGTTACAAGTAGATATCAGTCTGATCTAGGTGAGAGTCATTGGATAGCCGTGAAGACAATTCTTAAGTACTTAAGAAAAACTAAGGATTTTGTCTTCGTGTACGGCAATGGAGAATTGAAACTGGAAGGATATATTGACTCTAGTTTCCAGTTAGACATAGATGATTTTAAATCTATGTCAGGATATGTGTTTTGTATAAATGGTAGACAGCTAGCTGGAAAAGTTCCAAGCAAGATACAGTTGCTAATTCAGTAACGGAAGCAGAATATATTGCAGCTTCAGAAGCTGTGAAAGAGGGTGTTTGGATGAGAAACTTCATTAAAGAGTTGGGTGTAGTTCTTAGTGTTGAAAAACCAATTGTTATATACTGTGATAACAACGGTGCCATTGCTCAAGCAATGGAACCAATATCTCATCAAAAATCCAAACATGTCATGAGACATTTCCACTTAATCAGAGAGATTATTAATAGAGGTGACATTTAAGTTGAAAGAGTTACATCGACAGAGAACATAACAAACCCACTAACAAAGCTTTTAGCACAAAGAGTTTTTGAAGGACATCTTAAAAGGTTAGACCTTAGATCTATAGGACAATTGGCTATTGGGCAAGTGGGAGATTGATAGAGTAGTGCCCGGCTAGCCAATTTGATTGGTGTAATTAAATACTCTTGATCATTTTTCATTCAATATATATGTAATTATTTCATTGGCCATTTTCATCAAATGTGTAAATTTTACACTAGGTTGAAACCCTTAGACTATATATAACTGTGGCACTTGGTCACGCATATGGATAATGATCATAGAATAAGTCTCTATGATTTTAGTTTTAAATGTTTCAAGTCGTAGAATAAGTCAAGATAGGGTATTGACTAGATTCAAATTAGACTTGCACGTGTACAGCATACTTGCAAGGAGAGTGCCTCGTTTCATAGGCGATAAGTGTAAGTGACACTAATGCATACACATGGGTGCTTGTTAGAGAACAAGTTCACTAAACAATCCTGCTTAGAGAATTCTCTATTAGATGCTTGTCGAAAATTAGAATTCTTTATGTTTGCAATAGTGCATTAAGTAATTCTTTGACTTAAGGTTCTGTTGTGATCTTGTATATGGGTACTTGTGCATTGATGTTTTTCCCCGATCACAGGTTGACCACATAAGGGGTTTTATGTTGGGCATAAATCATTCATCTATGGAGGTCTACGAGGACCAACATAAGATCCATTACCTATCTAGCAAAATAGGCCTATACTATCTATAGATAGTTGTTCTGAAAGTCCATGCGCAAGGCATATGACAAACAATTAGGAAAGGAGTTTCCTAGATTGGTCATTGAACAACTATTTGAAATAGATGTATTGCTGCTGATATTATCGGGATACTGGCATATTATCCAAATCTTGTATCTCGAATGGGAGATTAGTTAATGGAAGGATTGTATGTGCATGGTACGAGCAAACAGAAAAAGGTTTACAGTTTTACCTTCACCTATTTCTAGGTCTTTATGAGCTTGTTGCTAGACGTATCCTGTAAAATGTAGGTACTCTTGTTTTAATGTAGATTAATTCAAGAGTGATTAATTAAAAGGTGTTTAATTAACCAGAGTAAT
Organism: Thlaspi arvense; assembly: GCA_911865555.2. NCBI lineage: Eukaryota > Viridiplantae > Streptophyta > Magnoliopsida > Brassicales > Brassicaceae > Thlaspi > Thlaspi arvense. The sequence continues at coordinate 90,459 of CAJVSB020000037.1, forward strand.
TAATTATAATTAATTATTCATATATAAAATCATAATTTGTTGCAGGCCCACTGCTAGTTAATTGGCGAATCTAAGGGGTCACACACAAGGGCGAATAAGTCCATATCATTTCTGGGAATTTATTTGAATTATTTAATTAAAACTGATTAATTAAATGAGTTGCCATTTAATTAATAGATAAAGGAGAATAAAATAATTATATTAATTAAATATTTTAATTAATTATTTATTTAATCTTATCATATAAAATCTCATAATAAGTTGGAGATTATTAAAGATAATTAATATGAATTATCTACATAGATATTATTTGATTTCAAATTAAATAATATAGATATTATCTCCAAATTAGTTGGGAGATTATTAAAGATAATTAATATGAATTATCTACATAGATATTATTTGATTTTAAATTAAATAATACAGATACTATCTCCTAATTTATGATAAGATAAATACAAAATTATTTATCTATAAATATAGGTCTAGGAGACCTTTATCAGCAGAGAGACTTTCAAGAAGTTGAGAGGGAGAGATTCTCTACAATCCTTAGATCAAGAAGTTATCTTGATAAAAAAGCCCATAAGTTGAGAAAAGTGCTTTTGGATTACTAGTATAATCCTAAGTATTAGTGGATGTTCCCCATGTGGACACCATTAGAGGAAGTGCATTTGAACTTCTTGTAAACCGTTCCAACTTACGTGTTGGTTTGCTGAGTGCAAATTTGAATTCGTTTAATCCCTACATCAGTCGGAAGCTTGTGAGATATAAATCAATTTTCTCAAATTAAATTCATGCATATTATATCTTGGGGCATAGAATTAGGGATTCAATGTGATTCGATCACGCAATAAAAGATAAAAATTTTAAAATTTCCGCTACCTTAAAATCCCTATGTTGATGAATAATCGAACATATATATTTATATAATTGATAATGTAGACAAATTATATTGTTAAGTTTATTATTTGAAGATACATACACTACATGTGCTATAAAGTGAAATTGACAAATTAAACATGTATGTAGTAAATTAATCATATCTTATTACATAAAATTTCTAAAATAGCAAGGTTAATTTTATATGAAACTATACTCAAATATCTTTATTTTGATGTATAATTTATCTCATATACTCTTTTATATCAAAACAGCTTATTATATCAATTTCTTATATTGTATTCCGAAAAAGTCAATGTTAAAATTTGCAAGTTATTAGTTTTAATTATTAAAATATAACTTATGATATAAATAAAATTCTGAATTAATTTTATTTGTAAAATAGACATGCTGAGCTTTAAATGCATATATTATATGCATGTTTTATAGTTATATGTTCATAGATATAATTTTCAAAGTGAGCCTTTCTGCTGAGTCACTCTTTCTGGAGACAAAATGTATATACCATAATATTTTTATCGTATCTCAAAATATAAAAGTCAAATTTGTACAAATTTAATTTTGAAAGAAAGTAGACATTATAAGATTTTCAAAAATATATCATTTGTTATTTTTGAATACAAATTCAAATTTGTAGACAATTTTGAACTTGACAAACAACTTTTGTCAAAAGTAATTTTACAGTCTCACATGTCGTTAAACTTTTGATCATTTCTCTCAAATGGTGCATGATAATTCAATGATTCTTTTAGCATTTGAAAATAGACTCATTTTAGAGTATTTAAGAATTAGTAAATTGTTTTGAAAATTCGAAGCCATTTTATTGGAATTTTTGACACAGGCTAATGTGTAGTTACTGTTGACAGCTAATTTTGTCTTCCACAAAGGCCAACATCTCTCTAACGTCTCTTTGATGTTTTTTGCCTATAAAAGGAGCATAGATTGAAGGGAAAAAAAATATAACAACAAGCTCTCAAAGTCTTATCAATCTATCTCTAAAATTCTTTATGCTTCATTATTTATTATTATATCAAAGAGTGCATAGAGTAAATTGTTTTATTTTTTAGAGTGCTATTTTTGAGATTATCTTTGTACATGAGTGGTAGCTAATCCTACTTAAGAGGAATTGCTATAATTCTACTTCATCTCCATTACCATTTATATTGGTGTTTAAAACTTACAAATCAAAAGCTTTGTAATCAGGATTTTTTACTTCTGTCAAGTGCAAGGGATTTTGTTTGTACTCGAGATTTCTTCCCCCATCAAGTACAAGTGATTTAGTGAAACCTCAACCGGTTGAAGCTCGAGAGAGTAAATGTAGACTTGGGTAGTAAGTCGAATTATTATGAAAGAGTTTGCATCTCCTATCCCTACTCTCTTTACTTTACTTAAAATTGTTTTATATTTTTGTTGGGTGAATTATATAAGTTTATTTGATTCAATATTTTTACTGTTACTTTTAATTTTTTTACACTCTTAGCTTCTGCGATAAAAACCCAATTCACCCCCCTCTTGGGTTGCCTTTTGGGACAACATAGACCCATTTGGTTGACCTAACTTTAGCCATTTACAAAAAGGTCCATCAACTTTCACTTATTTATATTTTGACCTTAAATTCTCTAAAATTTTCTAGTTATCCCAAAAATTTTTAGGAAATCCCTATTAGGACTGTATTAATATAATCTTCCAATAAAATCAAACATCCCTACATACATATATTTTAAAAATTTTATTTTTAATTCATTAAATATTCCATAATTCCTTAACTAGATTCAATTCTTTCTTTCTTTCTTATTTCTTATTTAGTTTCAAAATTATTTTCTAATCTTTCTAATCCTCTCATTAGGCCCTTTCAATACCCTAGTTTCCTTTTCTAAAATTTGGCATAAAATTGCAAACTAGCCCCCCCACCCCGAACTTTTAATTAATTATGTTTTGACCCCTTAAATTCTAGAAAGCTTAGTAAGTCTCTATAAAAATAATGTAATGCTCCCAAATTTAAGACCTAAGCTAGGCTAAGCTACAATATAATTTTCATAATTTTATTCTTCAAATTCTTGAAGCTTTTACTTATTTATTTATTTATTTCTAATCAAATAGCTCACATTAGGGTTTTTTCATGTCAAATGAGTTCTTTTTGTTCTAGTTTCTTTTTCTTTCATTGGAATTCCATTTTTTCATGGTGTCTGTGATTCTTCTAAGCTTTCCTAAGGTTACAAACTACAACTAAAATTTAATTTTTTAAAATTATTTTTTTGATCTTTTTCCCAAAAGGATGCATAAATGAAACTTAATGCATCAAAAGTAATAACTAATGCAATGCATGTTTTAAATGTTGAAAGGTGTGAATTCCAAACTTGGTTTAGAATGTCACAATGTACCTTTGCATCCACCATGTCTTGAAGCGTCTTGAGTTATCTTGTGTTGGTATAGGACATTATAAATTCTGTGCTACTATGACTTAGTTTGCAAGGTCAAGCTTTTGCTGTGTCTCTTAACTTTCTATTTGAATGTTAAAAACTTAATTAGAACTGATGCCTACATTTCTTATTTTCTACCATGCAAATTTGTAGTAGTAAGGGAAAAAAAGGGGAAAGCGACTCGGCCTAGTCAAAAATAAACCAACTATTGAGTGCCCTATTTATTAGCATTGCATGTTCCTATTTGAAACATTGTTTAAGATTGGAACTAGATCTCCTGATTTTCTTGTGAAGTGTTAAAACCAATGTTTCACTTTAAAGTGACATAATTGCAGTAGTCCAATTTGTTTTTCTTAGACCTTTGGTATTTGTCACTATGTTTAAAGATTCAAGCAAGTGAAAGATATATATTTTCTTTCATAAAGAAAAAGACGACTCCTTATGGGGATATTTAAGTGTATTTACCTTCCATTGCCAAATATTTATGGTAAAGCCAAGGATCTTATGTAAGAATAATTTGGTTGAGACATTAAATAACTCCTTGAATGAGCAAAGGAACTTGTTTGCTTGAGCATTAGTTAGCCTTGGAAATCTATGCCACACCATAAACCATCAAGTTATAATTATGTAATTAGGACCTGCAAACCACTTCCTCAAGAAAATTAGACATAGTATCTTAAATACAAGTCATATGTGAGACCTGAGCAATGGTTCATGGAGGTTAGACTACAAAAAATTGCATAATAAGGCAAGGGAAAGGGAAAGAAATAGTTTTGTCCCTGTCACTAATCTTTCAATTTTTGGCTTTTGACCCTGTATGCTGCTCCCAATCACTAAGTGTTTACTTTTTTGGCCCACAAGACACACAATATCAAAAAGGAGTGAAATTAGTTTTTGAGAGTAGAGAAAACATCTCACCCCTTTTTTATATCCTTAGCAACTCATAAGGAAATCCAATAGTAACATGAAATATATTCAAAATATTGTCTTTGAGTACAAGGTATTCACAGTGCTAACAATGCATAATATTTCCTTATTGACAAGAAACCTGATGCATATAATAATTTTGTTATAGTCCTAGTCTTCAACCCATCTACATACAACACAACATTCTATTGTCCACTTGGCATTAACAGGCTCAAATTTTTCTGAGAAAAAATGTTAAATTATCATTTTCCTGCTGCTATAATAATGCAAAGATAAGGACAATATTTTCAACTTGCAATTTTATATTTCATGAAGTTGAAACATATCTAATTTTGCAAATGCTATGAAAGCATGCATACAAGTTAGCAATTGTTGAATGCATGTATTTCTAGGAGTAGATAATAAAAAGCATCCAACTAATGTTGCTTTTGATAATCAAAAGCACCCAACTCTTTTCATTTTTGGTGTTATGTTTTGGAATCAGCTTTCAACTTGTTATTACAATATTCCTATAAACAATTCTACTTGTCTGATATGGAAGATAATTACATGAGTTGGCAAATAAGAAAAATTAATTTTGGCACATGTAAAACTTGTGGTTTTTGGTATGTTGTTTGATTTTTGAGTAATCCAAGATAATTTTTAATTATTTTGATGTCATGTATCTAATAACAACATCTGTAGCTTGTAATTGCCTTTTTCATATATAAGATTTGACTTGCCTATTAACTTATTTTTTCTAGACTACATTTATAAGAAACATTAAATAGAAATTGGGTGAAAGAGTACAAGAGGAAGATGTGGAATTAAATGAGATAGTAGAGGAAATTGAGGGAGTAAAAGCAAGAGCTAATAATGATATTTTGAATGTGCTGGCAATTATTTCAGAGAGCAAATACTTGATACTTAGATTCAAACAACTGGTGGAGTGAAGAAAGGAAGAGTGTATGGCCTTGACTTTGAAGCTTATATCCTAGGAAGATCCCATGTTGATTGTGTCACTTCCTATGGTGCAACTCATCCAAGTGTCTCTTAAGAAGAATTTGTTAATAAAATTGTGTTCGAGCAAGCAATTAATTGTATATGGGATAAACGAATGGAAGAAATGCATGTAAGCATCCATGAGGAAGTAGAAGTGGCAATTTAGGCCATCATGAGCCACATGTTTTCTTCTCAACCATCGCCTAATAGTTCTAGTTCCTCCTCATGACCAAACATAAATTCTTAGTTATGGCTAGTTTTAGTTGTATATAAACATTACTATTTGGTCTTTTGTAGATGCTAATGTTTTATAACAATTTGACTTAATCTTTTGTAGATACTTGACTTGATCTTTTGTAGAAGTTTAATTCTTGGTTAAATGTAAATGATCTTATTTCTATTACATAAAATTTGAGTGATTTAGCTAGGGATTAATTGTATTGCATTTGATTTAAACAAGAAAATACCAAAATTTTAATATTATATTATGTTGGCAGGTAAGAAATTGTGGCTTGGGATTGTCCTAGCTAAAAACTAGCATATCCATAGCTCAAAAGTAGCATATTTGCATGTTAGCTAAGAAATGGCTAGGGACATAGTTGGGGATGGCCCTAGCTATTTTTAGCTAGGGTATTCCCTAGCTAATTTGGCTAAGGTTTTAACTAGAGACATCCTTTCCTAAATTTAGCTATGACCTTATTCCGAACTAAAAAAATAGCATATCCATAGCTAAAAAGCAGTATATTTCACACGTTAGTTAGGAAAATAGCTAGAGACATAGCGAGGGAATGACCCTAACTATTTTTTAACTAGAGATATATAGTTGGGGTATTTCCTAGCTACATTGCTTAGGGATTTAGCTAGAGACATCCCTTGCTAAATTAACTAGGACCCTCATCCTAGCCAAAGTCCTAGCTAAATTAGCTACCGATGATGATATCCCTAACTAAATTTAGCTATGACTATTTTGTCACGCCCCTCCCTTCTAGCACTTAGCGAGCATGACACCGGGGCAACAACCAGCACCCACTGTATCGAAAATCCGGCAGCATGCCAGCCGCGTGAAACCCCTTATCTCAAAGCTTAACCTGTATCCCTGTTGACATTTAGTAAAATACTCCTGGAGTACTAATCTCATATGCTCTTTAGCATTTCTACAATACATATGTTCATACTCGAGACCTATTTTAATATTTTTATTT